>CAJNDV010033881.1:0-13953 GCA_905221635.1 Symbiodinium sp. CCMP2456
TCTAAGGGTTTTAGGAGGGACCCTTAATAGGGACCCTTTTAGGATATTCGGGTTAATATGGAGACTACCTGGCTATACAAGGGGTATATAAGGACTATACAATGGTTATTTAAGGTAGTGGGATTAAGGGTCCCTATGAGGGGTCCCTCCTAAAGTCCTTAGACTTGAGCTTTATATTGGCTTTCGGGGCTCGCGCTCAGGGTTGGGGCCTTGCGTCTTGACGGTTTTTTTTTTGAGAGCGTCCTCTGAGAAAACGGAGTTCCGAATGATTGGGACCGGGCCGTTGTACAGAGCCGGCGACCGAAGTGGAAAGCCCAACATCCGACGACCTTGATGCCAGGACAAGTAATGCCATTAACCCCCGAGTTCTATTGTGTGTATGTACTTGTGTGAGTGCTAAAGTGCTAAGACTGAAGAGAGCCCCTGAGGACTCACGCCATCCGCCCCCTCCCCCGAGATGGCCAGGATATGACTAGGGACCACCAGGCCCTGGAAGCCGGGATCAGCGGAGGGCTCGGTCGCCGTTACTTTTTTTAGCTCAGCGTTTAGGGTTTAGGGTTTAGGGAGGATCAGGGGATAAATGAGGAGGTGAGGAGGGGTTCCTAAGGTGCAAGATTTGAAGCTTCTCCAGGTATCTCCAGGTACAGGGTCTTCAGAGATTGGATGTCAACCTAGCCGAGACATTCCGACTGTTTTAGACACCCTGCATCGTTTTTTCCGCTTTAACGTTCGTCACGTGATGGTTTGAATTGAAACAATATTAGATGTTACTATGTTACTTTTTATATACTGCATCATGGCAACGTTCCATGCTGAGCCTCGAAGCTTCCAGACACGAGTCCCAAACTAGTTATTTTCTCGAGGCCAGCGACCTATCGGAAGCCTGCAGATTCAGAAGACTGGTGAAAAGCAGGATGGTCTCTTAGCTCGCGCTTCTTAGGCACACATAGCTGTGAAGCCTCCAATCCTGAAGCCTATAAACATGCAAGTCACAGTAGCTTGAGACCAAGGTGGAAAGTTTCTGCGGATGGAGTCGGTCTGGCACGTTTCCTAATGCATCGGAGGCGTCCGCACCGCTGGACATTCCTCGCGCGGAATTCCTTGTTAACTTGTCCGCATTCCAGGACCACGCGATACTGAAAAACGAACTTGCGTCCGCCTGCCAACGCCTGCGAGCGCTTGCGGAAGCTGTGCAACGATTTCTTGTCAACTCCCTAGCCCCAGACCGGCCTTTAAGCGAGAAGGCTTCTACCGGGCATGCTGGAACATGCTAACGGCCAGGAAAGACTTCATTGGCAGAGATGCCCTCGCTGCAAGCCCAGAGCCCGTGCAGCCCTCAGGCAACAGACGAATGCGAAACATGCTGCCTTCTAATCTTGACCCGGAGTTGGACTTGTTGACGACGGTTTGCTCTGTTGTTTCGATTGTTTCGCAAGGCCCATGGGTCCAGTAATGATGGAACATGATGCCAACTTGTTATATGACACAGTCAGCTGTTGATGATCGGCCATCTCCTTATGATAGTGCAGTTGCAGCTAAGGCGAGACGATTAGTGCACCTGGCTGTTACCAGTCCGGAAGGTGCAACAGGGCTCGAGGATCATGTGCAGAAGCTTGTCTTTTGTCGTGCCTCGCAGTTGCATCTTGGTGGTAGGTGTTGACTGCGTCGGCAATGAGTCCATCTTCAACTCTGTCACAGGAGCTCTCTAAGACCCAAGGAAAGCGTCCTGATTCGTGGTTGGTTCAGTTGGTGCATGAGAGATCTGGATGTCAGTTCGAAGCCGTGAAGGAGAAGTTGTGGGCTTCACAACAAGTGGTGGGTCCAAGCCTAAGAGGCCTAAGAGAGGAAGCACGTCCCGTCTGCTCAGCGACGGGTGTTTTGCACTGCTTCTCAACTGACATGGCGCTGCCAGAATATTTATGTCATTATTTCATCCTGACAAGGTACGGCTACCTTGCAGAGCAGAGCATCGCCTTCGGCTATGTGCAGCCCTGAGTAGTTGACAGTAGTTGCGCGCGCAAGTTGCTGCACTAGTACGCATCTGCCTATGTCCCAGTACATAAGCCTGTGGCCAAACCCGAACTAATACTTGTGTTGAACGTGGTGGTGCCAAACCCAGAAGAGCAGTCACTTCAACCTTGCTTTACCTGTAAGCATAGAACGTGACGATGGTTCTTGCCTTCGCTTTGTTTAAGTACAACTGCTGCTGAGTACTCAAACAGCAGCTACAGCTCGTACCACGAGTATACTACACGACTACGTACGACTACGTACGACGTCGACGACGACGACTACTACTCCTACTCCTGCTCCGACTCCGACTCCGACTCCGACTCTCCACTATGTGTTGATGTACATAACCACGCCTTTGTACATCTTGTATTTGTTAAACTAAATTTTTACGTATGTATGTAGGCATGCAGCTATGTTTACCCTGTGCTTTTCCTGATATCTTTGTGACACAGTGAGTCGCGTGTGGCTGTACTGCGTGATGTGCACATGCGCATGCTCTTGACTTACTGTAGGGGCAAATTACCTATACTATTTTGGGTTTTCCTTATTATGAATATAGCATTATATACCCCAAAGCCCTATTCTAATTATTATATAGGGTCCCTATATTAAGACATGCCAGCCATCCACCCACCCAGGTGTCCTCCGCTGCGTTAGAGTCTGGAGTGCCTCTGGCCATCGAGGCCTTGGACGAGCAGTACGAAGTCTTGATGATGCATACTTCGGGGTGCGTTGACTTTTGAGTTCAGTTACAGTTCTCTTATGGCGATTTGGTGTTTCAGGCGTGAGGGCTTCAGATTTTCGATTTGCGGGTGGTTCGGGCCGATGGTTTTGGGGCTGAGTCTGGGTGTTAGGGTGTTACAACTACGGGGTCACAATCGTGTCAACTAAGCTGCGGCTTTCGGCGACACTAAGTGGGGTCTTAAGTCTAGGACCGTTTAGGATTCAGCACGTTGCTGTTTCAGATTTGGGTAGAGGATGGATGTTGAAAAGTGCACCGGAAGCATGCTGCGGGATAGAGCGTGAAGCGGGAGCCCAACTTGACCACCCGACGAAGTCATTGAAATTTATACTTGTCCTATGCTTCCTTCAACTCCCAGCGCCAACCATAGCTTGATGCTCTGCTCAGGTCATTGGTCAGCTGTGTGAAGCAAAGGTGCAAGAAGGGTCTGCCCAACATGTTACGAGTTTGGATCGTAGAGGGGCTTAAGCAGGTTTCAAAAAAGGCTCCTGAGGGTTACAGCTTAAGGCCCCTATAGTAGTGGTGTTTGCACGCCGTCGGGTATTTGGGGTTTTGTTGCTTGGATACTGGGCTTCAGAAATTTGAAATTTGTATTGCCCAAGGTAGTGGAGCATAGTGGCAGTGTATTCGTCCCAGTACAATGCGAAAAACATAGACTTGCACATTTTACGTAGTAGGGTCATAAGACACACTTTAAAAACACTTTTGCTTCTCCTTCGGGCGATTGTGGTACACCTTGGTGGCTTGGCCTTAGCCCGAGCCGATCCTAATTACGATGCAACAGTCAGCGGAGATCCTTGTGCAGTTATGCAACTTTGATTTCCGATATGTTCCAACATGTGCGGCGAGAAGGGTGACTTCTGCAGGGTGCATTGATTCCTGGACGAGCCTTGGCTCCTGCGGAAGTTCGGCATCCCCTGCTCGGGCTTCAGGGCTGCGGAGGTCTGGGCGAATCAGGACCATGCAGCGAAGACAAGACTCGGATGGAATAAAGGCTGAGCTGTTTATGACGGACTGCTGTTGGTCATGCTCTTTCTGACACTGCCTAAACCCTAAGCCCTATAAACCCTAAATCCTAAACCGTGAGCAAAGGTCAAAGAGCGGAAGTTTGAAGCGCCTGACAGCCCGGTCGGATTGAAAGCTTTCCAGAGGAGTGCACACTCCGAACCTGAAAGCTGCATTTGCTAAGATAGGAGCCTGAATGATCTGTGAATACACCCCAAAGCCCTGTTCTAGCTATTAAGACCCCTACGCCCCTACGTTAGATTGGTTAGATCCTTTTGCCCAATCTCCAAGTGATGGCCAGGGCTTTCCCGGTCAAGCAGGCGCTGCTCACAGGGGTGCCAGGTTCGGGGTACTCGTGCCTGTCTGCGACTAACTGGATGAGGCAGTGATGGTTCGGGGTTCGGGGATAAGAGCTGGCGCCCAAAACAGCCGAAGTTGTCAATGAAGAGCAAAAGTGGCGAAGGCAGTATAATATAATATAATATACTATAATATACTATACTATAATACACTATAGTATACGCCCTTGCTGCTCAGGCGGGTGGCGATTCGCTGAAGGTTGAGCAGGCCGGCCTCAGCTCGCCGAGAAGTAGCAAGTTGCCTTTGGACCATCGGGTTTAGGGTTTAGGGTTTAGGGTTTAGGGGTTTAGGGTTAAGGGGATCAGCATGATAGCCTGATAATTAAGTTGAAACGAAACATATATGGTTGTCTGTTCAATACAAGATGCTCGCATCGCCCCTGACAGGCTGCGGGCTCCACAGCCAGGCTCCCACCGCAAAACCGCTTCACGCCATGTGAGTTGCACCTTTGTTTTTTGGGTTTGGTGCCAAGTTTAGGGGTTAGGGCTGTTCAGGGCCCCGATTGCCGGGTCCATGTGGAGGCTCAGCTGTCCCAGCCCTGCCTCTCAACACTGGCTTACGCATCTCGAGCGTGCCAGTAACCTCCCGACGCTCCTCAATTCGATGCGAGCTTCCCGAATAGCTCTGCGTGGCAGGGGCGCAGCGGACAGGACTATCAACTCTCGGCTAGGGCCTACAGTAGGGTTGGCATTCTTCGTCGGGGAGAGAGGATGGTTGGGCTCCAAAGGTTGAAGGCGTGGTCTTTAGGGGGCCCTGAGACCGTCTCGAAAACCCTGGGCAGGCCGAGTCTCTGATCCTCATCGCCTCATCGATTTAGCGGCCTGGCTGCAAACACGTTGGGCCGAATTGTTAGACAACACGACGTCTTTTTTCAGACAGCCAGTTGAGGACACGACTGAAACAACCTGTAAATATTTGTACATACGGACAATTCGCTCGGTGCAGCTTCCTCTTTTTTGCGGCTTAGGGTAGCCCCAAAAGCGATATGATTCGGACGACTCAGAGCTCAAGTCGCTCCAGGAGCCACAGTGGCCAACGGTTTAGGGCAGAGAGAGGCATCGAAGCTCTTCATTGGCAGCGGCTTGCGCCAGAGATCTCGGCATTTCAACAGCTGGGAGGATCCTGCAGTCGATGCCACAACTGACCAAGGAGTCAAGTCGCGAGAAGATGGGACGAAAAGAGGAGGGAGGGAGGGCTCGGAGGCTTCCTGGGACTAGCTGCTGGCTTTCTTCTGATGAGACTTCTTGGAGTAGTAAAAACCTTCCCATCTCGATGCGTTTGTATTCGCTAGTCTGCTAGTCTTCGTTCGAGGACCTGCAGAGGCCTCAATTTGAAGTCTATATTGTGATGCACTCAGGTTTACCCATGTGAGTTGCTCGTTGTTCGGTCCAAGGCTCAAGAAGAGGGCCCGCCATGCATGAAAGAGAGGTATTTAGAAAGTCTTTGCCTTAAGGCCTCAGCGATCGTACCTCCTCCCCATACCTAAGACAGCAGGGTAGCATGAGATATGCTGCAGCAAGTGCTGTACGAAAGCTATTCACAAGTTCACACCAGCAAGGATCACTACTCGTACCAGAGGATTTCTGCAACTTACATTTGTTCGTCTCGCGCCGCCTCGGCTGGGCTCTTTCCCCGGAGGGTGTGTGTTCACAGGAACTAGGGCGATTTGTTGTGATGGTTGGTGATGTAGTGTAAAGGGAAAGTAGTGCAATGTAATGTAAAGCAACGCAACTTAGTGCAAGGTAATGTAATGTAATGTAATGTAATGTAATGTAATGTAATGTAATGTCATGTAATGTAATGTAATGTAATGTAATGTAATGTAATGTAATGTACGAATGTATCAATGCACAGATGGCTTGATGGGTAGATGCATACATGCATGGGTACATGCAATGTATTTATGCATGCATGTGTGTACGTAATACATGTAAATAAGTCATTCTCACTGTCTCTCGTTACATGCTGTGTGTGTACGTGTATGTATATCTTCTGTTACGTTCGCATGTGCACATACTTATAGATAGAGATACATAGGTATGCGTATGTATCTGCATGCAGCTTGAATCGCGCCTGTCAGCATGGCTTCAATGCTGGCAGCACTTCTCAGGTCCAAGATCCAGCGATGCCCGAAGGGAATATCCCAGCGGCGAAGTTCGCTCGAAATGGCGCAGAGGTGGGAGCATGGTTTTTGCGTTTTTTGTTTCTGAAGAGGGGTTGGGGTCCCAAACTAAGCTAGAAATCTTGCGTCTATACTTCACCGAGCCAAAAAACAGGGCCTAGTGTAGCATGCTGCAACAGAAGGCGATGTGTGTGGCTAGAGATCCTGTAGTATGCAAACAATATGCTGTTTTCTCTATGTCGGACTGTATGTACTGCACCATATACCGGGGAATCTACGCTTTTCCTGCTTGCTCCCAACCGTGTATCCCAGTCTCGGCTCACTCGCACGATGACTAACGCGATGGCTCGCTGTCTCTCCTTCTCTCTACCCCTTGCTTTTTCTCACTTTCGTGGCATGTCTCTGCGTGCCGCGCGACTGCCGGGTTATGGCAGTCGCAGTGCGGAGCTCTTCGCAAGAATGTTTTCCTGTTGCTGCCTTTTTCCTCCCGAGGTTGCTTAAACATGGCGAAGATTGCTAGTGGCAGCTAGCGTGTAGGGGGCATGGCATCCTTGCCGGAGGGTCTTTGTGGGACCTTCACGTAGCATCCTCTTCGCGACTTCGCAGACCATGGAGTTAAAAAACCTGCAAACACCGCCGGCCGTGGGAATGAAGTATTGACAAGCACAGGGCAGGGGCTAACGACTGAAAGTCGTCGAAAGCAATCATACCAACATCATGTTGGGTACATGAGATCTGCCGCCATTGCTTCTTTCACACATGCTAGCTGGCAGAAGGATCTAAACAGGCTCCTGCAAGTACTGCGGCATTGCCCTGCAGGAAGTGATCTACCGCAATGAGCAGCACAACACCCGACAGGACGGGATTTGCTTGGAAGGGAGCTTTGCACTTTCTTGTCATGCAATCTCGGTGCCAAGAGGCCAGACTTCAACCAAAACCCTAAAGCCTAAACCCCCAACCCTCGAGGTACATTCATTCCGCCCCTTGAGCCTCAAGCCGGCGCTCACAATGCCCTCAAAGCTCTTAGCCTCTGGGCTTCTGGAAATTTCGGCGCAGACCCGAATGAGGAACCCTCAGGCCATGAAAAATAGCATTACTATTCGTTCAGGCCCGTACATTCCACTTCTTTTCAGGGGCGTTTGAAGTTGTATGAACATCTTGGGAATGAGCTCCACTGAATTTCAATTTCGTAGTGAGGCTTGTCGGCGGAAATCCCGACCAGCCGCCCAATTGGCCCTAAAGTCTAATTCTTCAGATGCCGGTTCGTCATAGTAGCATAGCTACCCCAACACCCCTTTCAAATTGTTAACGCCATATGTAGCGAAGCTCTACAAACTTCTAGTCACGCTTGTAAAGCGCCATCCGTTTTTCTGGACTAACCCTAAACCCTAAGCCGTAAACCATAACTGACTCAGGCAGGTGGAAAAGAGGTGACAAACAAAGAACAAAAACCGTAAACCATGGTCTGCCCGAGGATCCCGATCGCCTTCCACGCTGGAGGCGGAAAGCTTCTGCTGCGTGTGGCCCCCGAGCATCGGGTGCTAGAATTAGAGTAGGGTTCTTTTGTAGGGTTCCTTGTAAAAGGGTCATTAGGGATACCATACGGGTTACTACTTTCAGGATTTAATATAGTGGCCTTAATGATTTGAATTGGGTTTCGGGATATACTAACATAGTAAATACGAAACCAGGAGCCCGCGGAAGAGTATAGTACGCACTTATTCTTGGAGAGCTAATCTTGCCATCTTCGTCGTGTTTTTGCTTCGTAACCTTACCAGTGTTTGATTTGGGGGTTTCCGAAAGAGGGGATCCGGATATAGTACCCTAAATAGTAGGATCCTTATTTTGAGGACCCCAAAATAAGGTACCCCCTTGTTTTCAGAAACTCCCATTTGTTTTGCCTGAGGAATCTCTGAGGCGCACTCTATTCCTTCTTGCCTCGAGGGACAATATGTTGCAAAGTAACTCTTGCTGGCTTCCTACTGTAAGTTGCGCGACCAGAGTGCGGAGACTTTGCCGGCTAGCCCGATTGGAATTTCAAGTCCTCCCTAAATGGCATGCGGGCTATTAAAGTAGCGGCACGGATTCCCACTTTGAGCTCTTCTGGGTACGCTCGGCCTAGATTTCTTCGAGAATGCTACCCTGCAAGCTCTTCAGACACGGCGATATTCTGCATCGGCTGCATGTGTGCAGCGTGAGTCGTGACCTCTCACTCGCTGCAGCAAAGTTGCTCAGAGGGCGAGTTTCCACCAAGGCGATGTGGCTGCCTGACAGGACCCTTCACCTAAGAACCCCCAAGTGAACATGCACCAAGTACGCTTCCCAGCACCGACGTTCTAGTTGGCATTGCCTGGGGCCACACGAAGACAGCATTTTAAAGCTAGTTGAGCCATGGCGCTGTCGGGCTACTCCCCATCCGTGGGCATTACCGTGAACGAGGCCAGCATGAATTGCCAATTCATCTGCATGTGCACTATATAGCCTATATGCAACAATGTGACACTGTGGGATCATCGATCGAATGCCTTGTTTTCGTTCAAGTGTTCCCAGACAGACAGAGAGACTGAGCCTGAGACAGACAGACAGATAGAAGGACAGGGTTACAGGCAGAGACAGAGACAGAGGCAGGCCCCCATTTATAACTTGCCCTAAACCACTGCATGCGTGCCGACAAAGGCAACCGTGACTCGGCAGCCCAAGATCGACCGCACCCGACCGGATGTGGAGCGGAAGGACGGGCTTCTGCCTTCTGCCACACGCGGTACTGGTAGCATTTATACGACTGTCCAAAAAACTACGCGGCTTTAACATGCTATAACAGTTTGATCCTCCTCTGTTCTCACATGGGGGTTTCAGAAAATAGGGGACCCTAATATAGTACCCGAAATAGTCGGATCCTTATTATAAGGATTTCTAAAAAGGGTACCCCTAATTTCCGGAAACTCCCACATTGCAGGACCTGGGCCTACGCTCCGCGCTGGCCGCAGCGTGCATTGCAGGCGGTGTGGCAGTGGCCCGTCGCAGCCGTGTGAGCCGTCGTTTCCGGGATGAGGCGATGCAGGGATTGGGGGGTAGGGCCTGAGGGCTTAGGCCTTAGGGTGTTGGATGTTTAGTTTTTAGGGGAATTTGGGCGAGTTGCAGAGCAAGAGGTACTTAAACTGAGGCTGCATCGCGTTCGTGTGACCTGGAAGCAGGTTTGAGGTGCTCCTGGATCCGCGTGTTGGACAAACCCACATGGGATCTGCAGATGCCTAGGCTTTGGCCGGTTAGTATGTTCCTCGATGGCTTGGTAGGAGCGGCTGCACACCGAAACGGACTTGCAGAACGAAGACCCTCGGTTGCAAGGTGTGTTTTTGCTCGTAGGCTGCGCGAGTGCCGCCGGAGAATCTGGTCAGCTGGGCCTTATCTCCTGGAGACCCTGGGCCCTAAACCCTAAAAGCCTGTAAACCCCTTATAAAAGCCTATAAACCGCAAAATCACGATGTGTCACTTGAGGACTGGTCCTCCTTCCAGGAGATTATGAGCAAGACTCGCGCGAAAGACGAGGATGTCACAGACGTAGCTCTGCCTTGTTTGCAGGCTGCAGCTGATGTCTAAGGACTTTAGGAGGGACCCCTAATAGGGACCCTTCATCCCACTACGTTAAATAACCGTTGTATAGTCCTTATATACCCCTGATATAACCAGGTAGTCTCCATCTTAACCCCAATAACCTACAAGGTCCGTATCAAGGGTCCTTACTAAAGCCCCTAGATGATGATGCAAGGTCGCCAGGGTGCGAATGGCCAGCTGACTAGCCAGTCATTGGGGCCTCAGGGTTTCTTTAGGGGTTTCGGTTGTATGGGTGTTTAGGGGTTAGGGGTTTCATATAATGTGCAAGCTATTTACACAAGTTTTCTGAAGTTAGACTCCTGAGCATGTTGAGCTGCCACCATTGGCTGCCAGGTGGAAAATAGCCTTCCGGTACATCGCCCAGCAGGCTCACCCGACCACAATGAACAAAGGGCTTGACAAATAGGCAGCCCTGAACTCCAACTTTGCAATTTCAGGACTTCGTTTTACATACATGTTTGCGAAGCCTCTGAGGGCGCCCAGGGTAGGGACTAGAGCCAGTGGTGCTGCTTTTATTGTGACCGTTGTCACTGAAACAGAAACTCCCTAAAACTCAGTAGCTGAGTGCATACACTTTACACTTTTTGGGATAATATTACCTACTATAAAACTGAAAGTGTACACTTTTCTGGGCTTATGAATTCAGCAACTAAGAGAACGATGCGACTCTCCCAAGAGCTGTCGTCTGGGAAGCTTCCTAAGGGCGGAGTCAGGGTTCCAATAGTCGGGCAATGCCAAGGGAACGCCCGACCTCTCTTTGTGGTTTAAGGGGCTTGGGCTAAAGGGGTTTAGGGATGTACCTTTTGCAGTGATTTTGTTTACCAGGACACTAGAAGTTCGGCCACTTTTGTTGCGATGACTCAGGAGTGTTCATGTGTGCTTTTGATTCTTCTTATTGTAGCCATGCTTCCGGGATGCGTTCTTCCGATTAATCATACTATATGAGTGGTTCCGATAGTTTATCCTCCGTCTTATGACTTTCAGCATCAGTCCATCATCTCAAACTCAGTTTGTTTGCATTGCGTCGCCATGGAGGTTGGAGTGCTTTCCGCCCGGTGAGTGTGGTGGCGGCGAAGATGTCCGGCAAGCTGTTCCTCAGCAGCACTCAAGTTGACCGGATTGTCTGGAGATGCTGCCAGAACTCAATGTCGCAGAGCTTGCTTAATGTCGAGATGAAGTCACAACCGTCCCATCCGGCGTCAGATTGCAAAGCATGCCAAGTCGCATACCCTAAATCGCCAGATGTACACCGGAACCGGACCGGGACCTATAAAGCAAACCCTGAACAATACCTAGCGCAGCCCACGGCAGGCCTAAGGCGAAAAGGCTCCCTCACAACTTGCCGTTCCGAGGAATGCGGAGCTGGCCAATGGTCGGCTGGCACTGCTCTCTGCCTCTCGGGAGCCTGGGCCGTTGAAGGGCACAGGGTTTCGGGGTTTAGGCTTTAGGGGATGGGTCAGACTTGTCTTGCTCTGTTTGTGCCGTCGGATGCTTGACGGAACACGGACTACTTCAGCTTCTGTGCTGTGCGGCTTCCGCTTGCAATCCAACCCAAAAACCCCAGATGCAGGCACATGCCGTGTGCCTCCACACTGACACCATTAATGCTTTTCATGTCGAGCCAGAGCCGGCAAGGAGGATCCCGAAGTTCAGAAATTACCAAAGCCCAAGGCTACTGCAGAATCCTGCCTGCAGCCCTGAAGCGGCATGATGCTTCATTCCATTTGGCCCAGGACTTGCGTGTGGAGACCCACGCCAAGCCCACGCAGGCGACCTTTTGCCACAGCCCTGTGTGCTGGAGAATTTAGGGGCTGCAAAGGGGTGAGGGCCCAGAGTTCTCAGGGTCGTGATCATCATCCTCATCATCATCATCATCATCATCATCCTCATCATCATCATCATCATCATCATCTTCATCATCTTCATCATCATCATCCTCATCATCATTATCATCATCATCGTCATCATCATCATCATCTTCATCATCTTCATCATCATCATCATCCTCATCATCATTATCATCATCATCGTCATCATCATCATCATCAATATCATGAGGATCAGGATGAGGATGATGCGCAGTGCTGATGACGATCAAGATGTGGATGCAGCCTTGGCAGCCGTGTACCGGCCAGGATGGCAATGTCCGTTATCATGTTTCTGATTCCTCAAGGCAAATCTCTTTGACACCGGGAGGGGAGTCGGGCAAGGGCGCTGCAGGTCAAACAGCCTGTACCCTTCACACTGAAGCGCCAAATTGTACGATCCCTGGCTATAGAACCCTGTAGTAACCTTGTAATGGGAACCTCAATATAGGGACCATGTAGTACCCTTGTAATGGGAACCCCAAAATAGGGACCCTGTAGTACCCTTCCGGATACTTCGGGCAACCCCGGACCAGGAGGAGATAGAGGCAGCCCGCGAGGCGCGGAAGAAGTTCGACCTGTGCCCTGGCTCTATCAAAAGGAAGCCTAGAGAGAGTTTTACTTCAGGCGTTTCGAGGGGGGGGGTCGGGGGGGGGTTGAGGGATTTAGGGGCTTGATGTTTTGATTTTGGGCTGCGCTGCGCGCGTTTCAGAGTCGCGAGAGCGGTTCAGATCAAGTCTAGAAAGTCCGTCCCCCACAAGAGGGGTCCGGGTTCTGATGGCTGCACCGTGCGTAGTTTGCAGCTCACTTCGGGACTTAAAGTTTGGACTGGTTCGCGTAGTAGCCAAGAGAGCCAGCCGCCCCTCTCGCCTCAAGCCCCGCCACAAGCACACAAGAAAGTGAAGCCCATCACAGGCGCCAACACACGCACAACAAACACACACCGCCCAACCTGTAACATCACCTAAGGAAAGAGCTGCCAAGCGATGAGGGCTATGGTTGGGACCCCGACGATGTCGAGAAAGAGAAGCCGCCGCCGGGAAACGAACAGTTTTTTATTTCCTTGTTGGCGGATCAGGGTTCAAAGTATTCTGTTGCAGTTGCGACGGTAGCTTCATTTCAAGCAGAAACCAACGAACTACATCGATCTGTAGAACCAAGCCAGGGTTTCGTAGACTCAGACAATTTGAAAGCTGAAAAGCTCAGAAGGCCTCCAAGTCTTAGATGCTGTGCTGGCAATTGAGTTCTTTGCGCCAAGCATGCGCATGCGCTCCAAACGTATTTAGCCCGTCAGGTTAGACCCAATCTCGTGTAAGAACCCGAGCCGGCAAGAAACAGCAAGAGTCATCGTGTTTAACAAAGCAATACTACTACGTACTACTACTACTACTACTACTACTACTACTACTACAACTACGACTACTACTACTACTACTACTACCACTACTACTACTACTACTACTACTACTACTACTACTAACTACCACTACTACTACTACTAACTACTAACTACCACTACTACTACTACTACTACTACTACTACTACTACTACTGGACTACTACTACGACTACGACTACGACTACGACTACCAGTACTACTACCACTGACACCGAGACGACGACGTGGTTCCGCTGCTGCTGCTGTTGCTGCTGCTACTGCTTCTGCTTCTGTTTCTGCTACTGCTGCTGCTACTGCTACTGCTACTGCTACTGCTACAGCTGCTGCTGCTGCTACTGCTGCTGCGGCTACTTCTCTCATTGCTGCTGCTGCAGCTGCTAACACTGCTGTCACTGCCGCTGCCACGGCTACCGGTGCTACTGCCATTGCTACTGCAGCGGCTACTGCTACTGCTACTGCTACTCCTACTCCTACTACTACTACTACTACTACTACTACTAAAACCACTCAATATTCTTCTACTACTACTACTAGTGCTACTACTACTACTACTGCTACTAAAACTACTTAATCTTCTTCTACTACTACTGCTACTGCTACTACTTCTACTACTGCTCCTACTACTACTACTACTACTACTACTACTACACTACTACTACTACTACTACTACTACTACTACTACTACTGCTACTACTACTGACTACTACTGCTGCTGCTACTACTACTACTACTACTGCTACTAGTACTACTACTGCTACTACTACTGACTACTACTGCTACTACTACTACTACTACTGCTACTGCTGCTGCTACTGCTGCTGCTACTACTGCTGC
>CAJNDV010033881.1:14053-32725 GCA_905221635.1 Symbiodinium sp. CCMP2456
ACTACTGCTACTGCTACTGCTACTGCTACTGCTACTGCTACTGCTACTGCTACTGCACTGCCTGCTATTGCTGCTACTACAACTCCTGCTGCTACTGCTACTACTACTACTACTACTACTACTACTACTACTATGCTGGTCACAAGTACTATCATCAGTATTATTACCGTTTTTACTTTTCTACACACCTACTAACATCAGTTACATATATCGTATTCTAAATATAATAATGTTGATGATACTAAGATAAGTTACTATTCCGTTCATTGTTGCTATTTCTATTGTTGTTGTTGTCGCGTTGTGGTTGTGCTTGTGGTTATGGTTGTTGATGTTGTTGCTGCTGCTGTTGCAGTTGCAGTTGCAGTTGAGGTTGCATTTGCAGTTGCAGGTGCAGGTGCTGTTGCTGTTGCTGTTGCTGCTGCCGCTGCTGCTGCTGCTGTTGTTGTTGTTGTTGTTGTTGTCGTTGTTGTTAATGTTGTTGTCATTCTCGGTTTTAATGCGTTTGTTGTTGTTGTTGATCTTATTACTGTTAGTAGTATCATCATCATCATCGTCATCATCATCATCCGTGCATGTATGCATGTGTGCATGCATGCATTCAGCTGCATGTATGTACGTATGTATGTATGTATGTATGTATGTATGTATGATCATGCATACTTATATATGTATGCATGTACGTCGCAGTAGCACTGCTGCTGCAACCCTCGCCGCCTCAGGTTCGACCCGTCCGAAGAGGAGGTGGGTATCACACCACCCCTTGGCTTCTTCGACCCGCTCAGCTTCTCGAAGGTCGGCGACAAGGAGGGGCTCGCGCCCAAGATCCCGAGATCATACGGGCAATCAGGGGGAGGAGGCTTGCGGTATCAATAACTTCTTGATTTTTTGGGTTTTAACAGTTATCGGTTGGCAACACGAAGTTGTCCCATTTTGAGGGTTTGGGTGGATGTGATTGAAGGGACCTGGTTGAAAGTTTACCTGTTTGAAGCCCAACAGTTGGTGCCAGAGTTTTTAGTTGGATGTATTGACATGCTTTGTGGTGTCCTTCTCCTTGTTCAGAAGCACTGAGAGTGTGTGTTTCGCGGGTTTTTCCTCGGCTCAGGGATTTGAGGTGAGAGAAATTGTTTTGGCAGAGCCCCCAAACCACAACCTCTTCCCGGTGCCGGAGCTAGCAAAGCATGTGTGCAGACGAGGAGACATACACATATACTTATTCATATGCATTTTCATATCTTGAGTGCCCTTGGTATTTTCATCCAAGGTACTTTCTTGTGCTTGGGGCCACATATACCAACATACGAAAAATACGAAACATGACAAAAGCACAAAAATACTAACACACACACACACACCAACACATACAAAAAAAACATTCCAAGCCATACAAAACCAAACCATAGGCATACGAAAATACACTATACGTCTTCGACAACATACGCTCGTCATACCATGAACGTGGGATACCGTACCATGTCTTGCCGGGGGTTCTGCTGTTGGAAGTTGATGTGGCGAGATTAGAATGGTTACTATCCGGCCTAGTCCAAGGAAAGGAAAACAGCACAGCCCGACAATCCAGATTTGTGTGTTTCGTCTTTCTGTATTTTTAGGTGTGTGTATATATATATATATGTATATATTCAGTTGTTTTTGTATTGTTCTGTACTTTTTCGTATTTTGCAGTATTTTTGTATGTTGCTTGTATTTTTTTGTACATATTGGTATGTTGGTAAAACTTTCTGGTATGTTGGTAGTACTTTCAGGTATGTTGGTTGTATTTTCTGGTACGCCGGTAATATGTTCTGGTATGTTGGCAGGGTTTTCTGGTATGTTGGTGATATTTATTGTTGTTGTATGTTAGAACATGGCACGAAAGTACCCATTATGAACATACCTCAAATGTTTTTTTGATTTGTACCTCCAGCCTGAGCGATTGGATGGACATATTGCTCGTGCAAGGCCCAGAGAGCCCAATACCCCTTAATTGAGGAATATACCTTAAATCATAGTATTAAGGCCCCTATAATTTCAGCTATATTCCTTATTTAAGGGGTATTGGGCTCTCTGGGGGATCAACCCGGTCGAACACCAAGAGACACTCTGACTCAGGTTCCGCTTCAGGCGAGCAGCAGAGATCAAGCACGGGCGTGTCGCCATGATGGTGCCGCAACTGCACTGCTAGAACGCGAGCATCAAACCCTTATGTCAGTGTTCGTGCTGATGTGCTTGGGCGATGGTAACAAAACCAGTGAGACAGTTGGACAGCAGTCGCAGGCCAAAAACCAGAACATGCAACAGTGGCCGAAACTGCACGACTCCGAGAAATCCTGCAGTCCTTCGAGGACGTGCGTGAAGTTTGTGAGAAGATTGGCACCCTGAGGCCTCAGTGGGCTTGGTGATCACCCACTGGGTACGACTGCCGGGCTATGAGCTCGCCGGGACACCGGGCGTAGACTCGCCCGGAAGGGGGGTTTCTGCATTTCAAGAGGCTCCCGAGGCTGCTGTTGATCATGTTGACCTGGGATGAATCACACCCTCCAACGACACCTCCGGGCGCTAAGCCGCTAAGTAACCCTGGCTCCCTGGAGCAAAACTGAACATATATATATATATAACATAACATAACAAAACATAACATATACATATACAAATACATATATATATATATACGTATATATATATATATGTATATGTATCTATATATATATATATATGTATGTTGTTTTTTTTTGGCGAGGGGGGGGGTGTGTGCAGCAGATCTTGCAGCCCGGGCAGGGAGTCTACAAATCACATCCTCAAGCCCTTTGTCCGAAACATCGAACCCGTAATGTAGGGGCCTTAAGAATTAGCATAGGGTTTTGGTGCCCATTATAGTATAATCATGATGAAGAACCCTCAAAATAGTCTTGGTTATTATTTAGGCCCCTACATTATCGCCTTCACACATGGGTGCTTCGGAGAAACCACGCGGAGTGTTGCTGTTTGGAGAAGATGTGTGAACGGCTGTGGTAGCATCTCCGGATACCCACTTGTGTATGAGCGTGTGATATATACATACACAGGCACACTACTACATTGACATTGGTGCCAACATGTAGGCGGTGATATATATATATATATATACACTCACACTACTACATTGACATGGGTGGCAACATGTAGGCACATCTATCTAGACACAGGCATGCACACCGGTACACGTATCTTTGCATCGAGTGTACATTGAAGACATACACACCTTCCCCATCAGAATCAGGACTTCTTGGTCCAGCCAGTTCAACACCATCGTCACCCTGCCTGCTCTCTACTTCTTCAGCAACCTGGTGTCGCAAAAGTAAGCCACAGGCTCAAGCAGGATAACAAGGCCACTAATCGATGCCCCTACCCCAAGGCAGGGGTGAGTGTCTCCCCTCAATGTAGCGGTATTAGGTTTCCGTTGGGTCGCTGAAAGGAATCCGGGCCGGTGGGCCTGCCACAAGAACTAGGGTCCGGTAGCCGTGCGATACTCGTTGCATTCGTTGTTCTTGCCGTTGTCACTCTTGATGCGGTGTTTAGAATAGAAAGGATAAAGGGAGCGAGCCTGCATCAAGTCCAGGCGCATTCATTTTTGTCATCATCTGGCTGGAGCTGAGCTTTTGGGCTCAGGACCTGCACCTGAACACTTGACATCCTTCATCCCCATGCCTTGATGCCTTGCGAGCTACATGAGGTTTCGGCTGCATCCTAGCAGTTATGTCGTCATTGTCGTCAGAATAGTGCTTTATCATCATCGTGCTGTATTCTTAGATGGTGACATGCGACTGAAAGCACATGGGCAGGAGGATGACCTGGAGCCAGGAAACTTCGGAGATCCGCCACCTGGAGAAATAAGGTACTGTGTAGGGCTTTGATTTTAAGGTTTAGGGTCTAGGGTCACTGTGACATATGCTTGTGTTTAGATGAGACTTGTGGCTGTGCTCGATCGCGTCATGCTGAGCCGAGCAGTCCGATTCGCAGCTTAGCATAGCAACTACCGGTGTGCTCTGATGCTCGCTACATCAGCTCAATTTGAGTTCTAGGGCATGAAGACTCCGCACAGACGCAGCAGGATAAAGCAAGGCCGTTAATCAAACACAAACCCTAAACCCTCAACCCTCAACCAACATTATTGCCGACTCCTCTTCAGGCTGACGGAAATGGGGCCCTAAACCCTAAACCCTAAACCCTCAACCAAAACCCTAAGCCCTAAACCCTAAACCAAAACCCTAAACCCTAAACCCTAACAAACCCCTGAGACGCCTGCGGGCACGCGAGGCTCGGCCTGGGTATGTACAGCACCGAGATGCGCAACCGACTCCAGCCGGCATTAGGAATTAGGGTTTTAGGGATTAGGGTTTTTAGGGTTTAGGGATCAGGGTTTAGGGTTTAGGGTTTAGGTTACATTCTATGCTAGTCTGGTCTAAATTTATTGTTAAGTTGCACTCAATTCTATTCTACTCTGTCTGTTCTATTCAGTCAGATGGAACGGAGGTTTTCTGTAGGTTCTTGCAGGTCCGTTTCTATCAAGAGTCTTGTCAAAGCCCAACGATACGACTAAGTAGGAGGTTCTGATAATGGGGTGTCTGTGTGGGGATCATTTCCCTTATGTTGAGACCTAAGCTTTCACGGGGGGGCATTTTGGGGGCTGGAATTGGGGACAATTTGGGGGCTGGATGTTGCAAAGATTACTTCGGGATGTGCTAACCCGGCACCCTTACTCTACCACCGATCAGCAACGGTTCACCGGGAATACAGAGTAGACCGCGATTATCAGTAGTCAGTCCTTTAGCAGCTCTCTAGTAAGTATAATCTTCGCCTTTGTTTCATACCTTGACGCTGCGACTTTGCGAGGGGAGATCAACAACGGCCGCTTTGCGATGCCCCTTGGCCGCGGACAGACCCGCACCCTACCGAACCCATGTGGTTTGGGAGCTCAGGATCTAGATGCTGAAACCACAGCTGTCCATGATGAGGCCATGAATTTGGAACTCGGGGCAGGAAGCATCCAGAAACTTACAGTACACATAAGTCTAAGATCACCATGCTCTTGGTTTGGCAGGATGCCACTAAAGCCTTATGATGCTTGCATGTCGCTACAGAGACGACGCGACGTGTTAAAGTGTGTCTTTGTGTATGCAGTGTAATGCTGTGTAATGTAATGCAATGCGATGCCAAACCATGCAATGCACTGTACTGGAGTGGAATGTGACGTAATGTTCTGTAATGTCATGTAAAGTAATGCAGCGCATCGTGCGGTAATGTACGTATGTATGCATATATCCATTCATGGACGCATGGATCGATCTATCTATCTATCGATCGATCTATCGTTCTATCGATCTACCGATCGCTCGATCTATCTATATATCTATCTATCTACCTATCTATCGATCTATCTATCGATCTATCTCTCGATCTATCTATCTCTCGATCTATCTATCAATCGATCTATCTATTTGTCTATCAATCAATCAATCTATCTATCTATCAGTGTATCTACCGATCTATCTCGCTATCTAATTTTCCCTACACGCGCCCACCCACGTGCGACCGACACACACACACACACAGTGCTGAGGTTCGCCACGACAGGCATCATCATGGCCCAGACTCTGACCGGAAAGGAGCGCTCATGGGGTTTTGGGTTTCTGGCGTATTCAAGGTCTCTAGTAAGGTGTGGCATGTAGAGGTTTGCGTGAGTGGGGTTCCAGAGCTCATCGGCTTCCGAAATGATGGCATACGAAATCAAGCCAGGGTGCCCGCAAACTGTGCTGAATCTTCGGGGTCACTTTCTTTACGTGGTTGCTGATCTGCACTACGGGCAGATTTCGCGGACTTGTCAGGCTCACTTTGCTGCTTTATTACACGTTACCTGAGCCGTAGGGTCTTGGATGATTGAGGTGTCGGCTTCGTGTTCAGAGCTTCAGGCTTTTCTCGATGTCATTTCAGTCTTCAATCCTCTGAAGCACGCTTCGTTGTGACACAGCTTTTACTTCTAGATTGCTGCTTTTGGGGTCGGCAATTATACTCTTCTGAAGTTCGACAACAGCTCAAATTCCCCTCCGAGGATGGCATCGAACAGCTTGGTCTTTGAGTTCAGAAGGCTGCTGGGGAAAGAGGGAGGTCACCCCAGCTGGGAGACGGATGCTAAGCCCAAAGTACTGAAGATAAGAGGATGCCACAAGTGAAGTAGAACCTTATGAAACAACACGGTCGGCGATCTGCAAGTCAGCTCTGCTGCATAAGTCCAGCCTGCAGCATTATTACTCGTGCGCGAAGCACCAGGTACCACTTCTCGACCTATAGCCTATAACTACAAGCCTCTTTCCATGCCTGCCCCTCTACCTGCTAACTTCATAACAGTCGTATGCGTCTCATAGTCGTATGCTTCCGTCCTTCTACAACGCATAGTATGATCAATGCATATTTATATGTTTAGGTGTGGGCATGTGTGTGTATGTTGTGTATATGTACCGGTAGTTCTCTTTTTGTAATCACTATATGTACATGCAATGGGATATGTCCCGTATTGCAAACATATGTACCAATCTAGATACAAAGTAATGAATATATATATATATATATAAGGTGTATGTAAATATATCTTGATATGCTAATAACTATGTATGTATGTTCGTACGTAAGTATGTAATTATGTATGTATGTATGTATGTATGTATGTATGTATGTATATGTATATGTATATGTATATGTATATGTATATGTATATGTATATGTATATGTATATGTATACTTATGTATGTATGTATGTATGTATGTATGTATGTATGTATGTATGTATGTATGTGTGTATATACATATAGTTATTGTATTTGCTTATAGTCACTGATCAAGGGAGGGGGAGAGAGGCACAGAGAGAGAGAGAGAGAGAAAGAGAGCCTGACAGACAGACAGACCGACGGACAGACAGACAGGCAGACAGACCGACGGACAGACAGGCAGACAGCCGGACAGCCAGACCGACAGACAGACAGACGGACAGACAGACAGACCCTAAATCCTCAAAGCTGTAAACCTTAAATCCTTAATGTGCTAAACCACACACATGCAGAGCCTGCGTACAGATGGAGAGGAGACCACGCAGAGAGGCAGAGGAAGAAAGAGAGAGCTTCGATGAGAGCTGTCTTGCTTCCTCCTGGAAAGCTTCTGTTGCTGCTTCAGCAAGGTTTGGAACTTGGCTAAACTCCCAAGACTCTGCCATCAGTGGTTGAAGATAGTGTGGCACTCTGGTCTGCAAGCTGTTCTTGCGAGGCAAAGCCATGCATGGGCTTGTTTGTGGCTGTTTGAGAAGGGCGGCGACAAACAGTGATGGTAGACTTCTTGAACGGCTGGGCAGCATGTGCGTTTAAAGTGCGCGGCTGCAGTGCTCGTGTTGTCTGTTCACAGCAGGCATGGTTGATGGCAGACAGCAGCCAGTCGATCAGAGAACACAACGCCTAACAGCTGCCTGTCCGCGCGCGGTGGTCAGCGAGCACCCACGAGGTCTAAGACACGGATCTTCCGAATTCAAGGCAGGTTGCCACATGGTCGGTGCTGTGCATCGTCTCCCGTCTGTTCTAACTTTAGTGCATGTCGATGTGCGGGCTAAGTAGGGACTCGGCCAGGGCGTACAGAACTATCTAGACACGCCTCCAAGGCATTTTTTATTCTCGTCTGACTCTGTCGTGATTAGTCACATCTGTTCTGCAATGTTGGAACACACTGTCATACACCATAGCTTTCCGTTCGTAGCATGAGTCGGGAGTCGCTGGAAGTTTCCCCAGCGTACTGGCAACCTCCTGGTCATATGATTGATTCAATTCGCTAGCTCCTCCGGTAACGAGGGGAGCCTGTCAAACGAAATTTTCAGACTGCCGCTGTTTTTCGCCGATCACTGTTGAGCTTTCCGGTCATCGCCCTTGTTGTGGCACATGCTGCAGCAGTTGCCTAGGATCCGAGCGGGCATAATCCCCATACACCGGGCCCAAATCTTCAGTGCTAGACATTCCTAAACTCTAGATTTTCGGCCGTGAAAGGACAGGAACGAGGCTTACCTTATCAGGCTTCACAGCTGAAGCTGATGGCAAGGTGTCCCTGGCCCTAGACAAACATCACCCTTCACCGCACCTTGTGTTGAGGGCCCCAGGCGGGATACAGTTTGATATGCCCATGCCATGCGACTCGTGTGCGAAGAATGATGCACGAAGGCTTCTGAGTTCATGGGAGTTGCAGGTGGGTTCGGGGATTCGGGCATGCGGCTAACGCTGATCAGGGTTCGGGATCGCTTTTTCGCTGCCCCGCTCGGGATGTAAGCCGTAGCCGCAAAATCCGAAACGCCAAACCCCTGAACCCCTAAACCCCAGACGCAAACCCCAAACCATAATTTGTTTTAACAGTCAGCTTTCTCACACGGACTGCTCAGGAGGACCGGTCCAGACAGCCGGCACGAAATCTTAGGAAGATGGCAGCCGTGGGTCCACTTTTAGGGCTTGTAGGGTTAGGAGGGTCCAGGGTTGGAGTTCAGGCGCTGGCGCTTGAGTTTATGGCATATGGTTGGGTATGTTTACCTACAGGTTTGGTAGGGCTTCGGGTTTTTTCTCTTGCCGTCTTGGAAGTTTCGCAGGGACGGCTGCACCCTGAACGGAAATGCTTCGCAGTCAATAAGTGCATGTCCGTGTATAGTTATATTGTTACTTACTTCCGCAAGAAGACGAACTCGAAACGCAGCGTGAACGTTTAAGGAAAGTTGTCTTATGTGCATAATATCCGGACAAGCGACCAGGGACATCAAATAGTGTGGTATCTGGTTGATGGTAGTTGACTCTTGTGCGGGGCCTGCGGCTGTGCGATAGCTGGCGAGTGGGAGTACAGTGGAATGCAGCAAGATAAACGACATGTCGTTATAGCCCCTGTCTCCTGCCATGTCAGCATTCTCTTGCCTAGTCGTACTGGAAGTACGCTGTTTCGAACTCCGAGATACTTTGCCGGTACTTCTTCTCCACTGCCCCTCTTCGTGGGTGGGCGGTAGCTGGTCGTACAGGAAAACAGGCAAAGTCTGCCCATGTACTGCATGCCTCGACGGCAGCACTGCTTGCTTCACTGTGGCTGTGAGCATAATACAGAAGGCTACCAATATCATTCCTCAAGGTTCCTTGCTATATTTATACTATAAAGGGGCCCAAGACCCTCTTCTAATTTTGAAGGCCGATATTATAGAACTAATTTTGGGGTTCCTTATTATGTATAACATTATTAAATAAGGCCGACACATCATCAGCAAAGCCGAGAAGTGCTTGGGGGGAGACTGAGAGCACCAATCGCTCTTTGTATCCCAGGTGCTCCAGTCTTCCGCCAGCCGCGGCCCCAGATCCGGGATTTTACGGATTTTTGGGCTCAGGGTTGAGATTTAAACGTTTAGGGTTAAGGGTTTGGGCTCAGGGTTGAGAATTTGTGTTTATGGTTTCTTGAGCCAGAGAGGGGAGGAGATGTCTTGGCATCGGCATCCTCGCAGAAATCGAGGTCACTCTCTCAGACGATGGCTCAGAGGTGGCAGCGGCCTCAGACATTCAGACTCACTTTGAGAGCTGCTACCTGCTCGCAGACCGAGCTCTGAAACCGACAAGTTCTTAAAGCTCCACTCCGACGGTGGGTTCCCAGAGTACTGCAATTTAAATTGGGATCGAGAGATCTCGGGAAGGAGCGAGCCTGGGAGACTTGAAGGGGAAAAGCAGCAAAGAAAGCTGGAGATTCATGCGGGAGCCCACGAAGTGCCCACAACATGAAGACTCACACGCACACATGTCCCCAAAGCACAACCGCAAATTACTGAATTCATGGCCGGACGACCGTCAGGATAGCACTAACAGGCATGTCCATGACAATAGCGCAATTTGTTGCAAGAGCTTGTAGCAAGAGCGATAGCAACTCACATCGCAATGGAAGTATCAAAGAACCCCTAACCCCCAAACCGTGGCCTCGCCGAGCCAGGCCGACCTTTCCGACCACTGCGATCAGGAGCACAAGTTGGGGACTGTGATCATTGCAGCATAGGGTTTTGGGGTTTGGGGTCTATCAAAGTACTTCAAAATTAGCCATTTTGAGGCGATTTTGGGTTGAAGGGTGGTGGGAAGTAAGGTTTGGGCTTCGCGCTGTAACCTGTAAACCATGCATTCGTAGACGGTGTAACCTGTCTGCGCAGCTTTCTGGTAGAATTTACGTGTAGCTGGTGTCCTACTTCGGCCATTCATCCCGTGATTTCCATGCTGCCTGGAAAGTCTAAACCGAAATGCCCCAAACCATCCTGACTCGCTTAAGCCTTTCGCAGGACATTCACGAGGATACAGCTGGGGAGGGCTCTTCGCTCGCCGGGTTCTTGGTTGCCACCACATAATAATGCAAGTTTCTGTCTTCAAGGCCTGCACAGCTTTCCTGCGGTCTATGGATTAATGTCACTTTCCACTGAAATCCAGGGGCATAGTTATTTGTTTTTGTGCTGTTGTCACTTTCGCTTTTATTTCATGGTGTGCTTCGTGCTTTGTTGGTTGCGGGCCATGATTTGGCGACTGATACCGTGGGGTTGCAGTAGACCGTGGGCGATGGAGAACCGGATGCAAAGTCCGTGGATTCGAGCGCTAATCGATCAGTATTATCGCTAATAAAACAAGCTTGCTGCCGACTATATAAGCCGTGAGAGTGGACGTCATGAAGGACAATGTTTGCTGGAAATAATAGGGATATCCGAGGTAGCAACAACATAGTAGCAGCCACGATGCAGTAACCCTAACCCCTAAAACGTCAAACCCTAGCGCCTTTGCCCGAGCTGTAGGCCCCACAGCTGTCGATCGTCCTCAAGGCACCATGGCTGGGCAAGAAGGGTTAGGCTTGTGCTTCGAACTTGTCAGACATAGAGGGCAGTGCTCGTTTTAGGAGGCTTTGTGACCATGGGGTTTCGGCATGTTCTGGCAGGTTTCGGTTGTTTTTTTGTCGGGGGTTGGCGGGGTTGATGACGTCCACTTCGCCACCGTCCTCATGCTCATCGTCACTGGTGATGCCTTCTCCACCACCGCCACCGCCACCACCACCACCACCAGTACCACCATAACCGTCCTCATCATCAGCGACATGCACTCTGAAGCAAAACTAGTCTTCTGACCTGTCTTTTTCCAGCCGAGCACCCGTCGTTCCTGGGCCCTCAAAGTCTCAACCCTATCGTGAAGCTCCGCTTACGGTTTGGTAAGGCCTTGCTCGCCGGATGTGAAGAGCTTGGTCTGATTCTTGTCAAGTTTCCTGCTGCAAAACCACAGGAAAATGGGATTCTTAAGACCCTCCGACCGAGTGCACCCATGGCTTTCGCAAGTGGTGTTTGGAGTCCGACGTGTTTTCGAAGCGTTGATCAACTTGCTGGTGGTCATCGTCGCCAATGTTCCGCCGATTCCAGCTCTGCGTGAGCTCTGGGATGCTTGCTTTCATGAACTGCAGGAAACGCACTGCGTCTTCTTTCTCTCCTTGGATGAGACATCCACAGAAGTCATGGTTGCGAAGGTTCTATCGGGCCCAGGACATCCCGTTTGTGCAGGTGTCGCATGGCCGAATGATTTATGCAGAGGACC
The DNA here is from genome assembly GCA_905221635.1 of Symbiodinium sp. CCMP2456. NCBI lineage: Eukaryota > Dinophyceae > Suessiales > Symbiodiniaceae > Symbiodinium > Symbiodinium sp. CCMP2456. The sequence goes on from CAJNDV010033881.1 coordinate 25,678, forward strand.
TGCCAAGAAAGCGGCTTAATTAGTCACTGCGAAGCCTCTCAAGCAACACCGGCCCTACCACTGCATCGCCAGGCATGCTGCCGGCTCTCGACTAGAGCTGAAATAGCTGAACCCACGCCAGTTGCAATACACTTAACTTTTTGATTTATGTTCCGATTCAACTCTCACAAGCAGGCAGCTATGGCGGACCTGAGTCGGCTGGCTGAGGCCAAGAACAACACAACTGAAACAAAAGAGACAAGACGACGGTCTAAACAAATCCGCTAAGCCAAGCTGTAAATGTCCCATTGATGCCAGTGCTTGCCTGCTTCGAAGAACCAAAGCCGGGTAAAAGCGGTACATTCTGAACATCCAGGACAAATCCCTTAGTGAAGCCTATGCACGAAGCCACCATGGAAAACCACTATGGCACCATGGTCATACAAGTCCGCAATAGCTAAAAGGAGGCCCCACTATGCACCCGAAGCTCTACACACCCAGAGTTCCACATGCTCAAACCCTGTATCCGAACCAGCCGTTACCTGGCCAGCCTTTGCCACCCCCGTCGCCGGTTGGTGGCTCACCCTTCAAGGGTGTGCTCGGCAATGGGCTGAGTGCTTGCTTGATTGTGAAGGCAGATAGATATTCTGCGGATATGTCCATGATGTTCAGCTCACTCCGCCTCACCTTGCTTAAGTTTTTTTGCTTTGTTGTTTAAGCGTTTACGTATGTATTCATGCACGTATTTGTTTGATCATTGCTTGTGGGATGCTGAGAGCAATCCTGGTGGTAAGAACGCAAGAGGGCATTCAGTCTGTTGCTATGACATGGTAAAATGAGCATCGGAGCATGGACAAACAGCCCAGTACATGAAAACCCTACTTGAGTGACACGTGTACCTACTATGTCACTATGTGCACTTACAGTATGCCAGCATATGTATATGTGTGTGTATGGGTACCAGCGAATGCATGTATGGTAAGGCATGCGATTGTCGCGGCAAGCAAGGACTGCTTGTGAACTAGAAAACCGGGCAATCTCACCAACCAGTCAATTTCCTTGTGGCGTGGTGTTTGTCCTTTTCTTCAGCCGCTGCTTGATGACCTGTGGCAGGCACCGTTGTGGTACAATGCCATGCTGTGTGAGCTCGTTGTTTCCTGCAATTATCCCGACAATCGCTAGCGGGACACGAGCGCCTGTTTGAACTTTCAGAGGGATCTGAAGCAACATGCATGCCCGAAATCGAAGCACTGTGTTGTCATGTTCTCTGAAGTGTACAAATTCCGTGTTAGAGCACCTCTGGTCTTTAGAGGTACACAAAGCTATGCTAATGTAGTGGAAGCATGATTGTCGACATGTTTGGCTGACCGAAATTGAAAGTGCAGAAAGTGCCGACACCAAGTTCTGAAGTCGACAAGCGGTGTAGTGTAATGCTTATGGCCCTCCAAGTAGGGTGGCATCGAGGCTTCATGCACAAGGACCCCTTCGAGCTGGAAGCCAAACGTGGGAGCCTTGGAGAAAAGATCGCAACGGACCCAAATGGGGGTTTCCGAAAATAGGGGGTACCTTATTCTGGGGTCCTTATAATAAGGATCCTACTATTTGGGGTACTATATTAGGGTCCCCTATTTTCGGAAACACCCAAATTGCCCGAACTTTATTGGCCTTGAGCTCTCGGGCCGAGGCCTACAGGTACATGCAAACAGCTGCAACCCCCAAATCAAAGATGGAAGTGGGAATCGCATCGTCGAACTAGCCTGAGCTTGGCTTACAGCTTGCTGCCAATTCAGTTGGTTCCTCCTGTCGTTTTCATTAAAACCAGCAGGACCACATTCAAAAAGATTAATGGCAGCGTTCGAATAAGACCAAATGTGTGCGGAAGTATATGTGTGTCCGCGGCGTTCCGCCTTCCCAGTTTTTTTTCGAGCACCCGTGCATTTACAGACAATCCCACTCCTGCATGATGCATTTCCGCTTTCTCTAGTAGCATATAGCAGTTGCACGCACATGCAGTTCCCTGGCAAACAAGCCCTGCGAGGCGAAGCGGCACTTCGGCGGGATGCCGTTGCCTTGGAACTCTGACTTTCGAAGGGTTTGCGGACTGTAATATTTTGTCAGTTCGTTTTTTGCTTCACAAGCCTGGGATCAAGGAGAAATTTCTGTCCAAGTTCGAGGATGGGCTGGTGTGTGTTGGTGTCATTCTTTGCAGTTATGGAGTTCTTGTCCAGCAGCCTGAGGTCAAGCAGATGCTGCGCCAGATCTACAGGCGCAGTGTCGAGGCCGTCTGCCGGTGAGCACAGCTACTTCGAAGTGAGGGCTGCGTGCTTGCGAGCGCTGGAAGTGCAAACGTGGTGAGTTCAGAGGCGACGGGTTCGTGCTTTCGTGCCGAAGATCCTCCATGGCCTCCAAAGGACCTCAAAGGCTGTTTTGACAGGTGCATGCTTGCGTGTTTGCTCGATGTGCCTCGCATGCAGAATTCGGCCTCGCCCTGTTGTCATCAAGCAAGCCCTGGATTCAAAAGCCCCAGACCGTCTCAGGGAGCCGTTCTGCCATCAGCGTGTCTTGTGCAATGCGAAGGAGAGACAGCTCGACCTGCCGAGGATCAAAAAGGCCCCCCGAGCATGTGGGAGCACGGGAGAAAAGCGACCCTGTCCCAAAACGCAGGCATCCTGGTTGTGGACCTCAAAGGCGGCACTCCGCGACTCTACATGTAATAACCTCCCGGCTATATACCGTTGTTATCCGTTTCTGCATAGATTTGGCCAGGAGTGGCTTGAACATCTTTCCAGATGCTTCTCTGGAAAACATGCGAGGTGTCACCCTTGAAGCGGTGGGTGTTCGTGCGAGCCCTGAAGCTGGATCTTGTGATCTGCGCATTTTGTCCGGTGGTCCTTCATGACAATCGTAGCCACTACAGTCACTAAAGCTAAAAGAGAACTCGACGCTGCCTCCATGTCGGCTCTGTCTGAGGCCCTACCGAAGCAAGAAACGGTCGTACCCAAAAAGGCCAAGGTCCTGCCCCAAGCTGGAAAGTATTCAGCGGTGCAGCCATGCCTGGAGTCTGACAGGTGGTTTGGGAAATCTTCACGCGAAACCTGTCAAGTTCTACCACGTGTCTAGGGGCTAGGGACCCTTGCAACATTTGGTTGTCCTTGTGCACTTCTGCCCATCTCTGTTTCGTGCTTGTGTCGAGCGCATGCCCCAAGCCCTGAACCCCAACCCTCACTAAGCCCATGACCCGCAACCCTCATCCCTAAGCCCTAAGCCAAGAGTTCCCCAAGCGCCCACCTTCTTTGTCCGCTTCATCGAGGCCCTTTTGCCATCAGATCCCGTGAACCTAGCCCGACAGGCCGAGCGCGGTATATTTTGGGATTTAGGACAGCTAGGGGTTGGGTAGTGTGTGAACTAAGGTGTTGTGTTTGGTTAGGTGTTTTATCGTCAAGTGATTCCACTACGCTAGCCTTGCGACGTTACGGTCAGGCAACCGTTGGGATGGTTTGGAGGAATGTTTAAGTGGAAAGTAAATGATTCTAAAGTCATTTGAAAAAGTGAATTGGTTTTAACTGCACCGGGGAAAAGTGATTTTAAAAGAGAGTTGGGGGATTCGGAAAAGTGATATGGATACTGGAAAAAACGGTTTTGAAATGATCCGGGCTACTCGCCGAAGTGATTTGAAAGGTGATTTGGAAGTGATTCGAAAAACGATTGCAGCGTGATCTGTTGGCCCATGCGACCATGCCGCTTCAAGAACCCAACGAATCACCTCTTTCGCAGCAAATGTTGCACGCTACAATTTTTTCCCGGAAGCTGCAAGCGGACACGTAGCTCCGTTTTCAAGACCGAGACCATGAACGGTTTTTGAACAACCGATAGTCAAAAAATAAATGTCTGAATTTCGGTTATCATTATCGTTGTCGCCGTAGTTCCCCCGCATCATCCTTATCTCAAGTTTTCATCGTTTAGGGATGTTGCAAGCAATACAATGTACATCATTACATTGTACATGCTTTTTGAGTTTGACCATTCTCCTGCGATTGCCCCTGCTGTTTTTTGATTGTTCAGGCAGTAGCATCGATCGCAAAGGCAGCGAGTGCTCAATCCTTTAAAACTGGATGCACGCTTGAACGGTCCCTGGTGATTTCGTCTTTCGCATTATGGTTGCATGCAGTGGTGAAAATATGGCAGGTAAACAAAAACCGTTACTTGAATGCTGTGGGCTCGCTACTGGTAGGTTTGGTGGTTCTCCACATTCCAGACCTTCGACAAGTGAGCCGGTCACCGTATCAAGCCCACCGCCTCTGGGGCGCCAGTTGAAGACGACGTGGCCCTTAAACCCTGAGCCCGAGACTATGCCTGTGAGCCTCAAGACCCAAAAGGCCACCGTGCAGACGATGCGCGCCTTCGGACGCAGTGGCCAGGGAGGCCGGTATTGCCCTTAGGGTTCAGCAGCTCCAGATAGAACAGTTTCTAGTCGCGCTCGCTACTCTGGTATTGGAAATCATCCCACCCACCCAGACGGCCTAAACCCCAAGCCCCAAAACCTGGGGGCCTAAACCCTTAAACCCTAAGCCCCAAAACCCTCGGCCCGAAATGCTCATCCCCAAACCTGTAGGGCCTAAACCCTATGCCCCAAAACCCTGTAGCCTTAGGGACCAAACCTTACGCTCCTGGCACATCATACATTCTGCAGGCCCCTACACACTGCGACAAATCTACGAAGAGGTTGAGGCAGACCGGTTGCCAGTGTTTTGGACTGGTCATGGCCGTATGTTGTGGAAACGCTCCTACGCGGATCGTGGGTGCAGGCAGATGTTCATCATCGGCCTCCAGTAGATGCGCGCACCCAATTGTTCGAGTTCGCGTGTGTTTAAGTTTCCGAACCTTACATCAGAAATGCAAGCCAAGGTTCGAGCCTCCACTGGGCGACTTGGACCTGAAATTCTCGGGTTGGGGCCCCGTGTCGAAGCCATGATGTCACCAGAAAGTGCAAAGTACCGGTCGTGGCAGAAGCAGCGCATAGCAGCACCATGGTTATCAGATTGAAGAACAGAAGATACGACAGGGTTTTTGCCACTCACTTGAGTTTCAACAATCGCCCACGATTCATGCTGGCAACATCTCAAGGCCAGGAACCACCCGGCAGCGGAGGAAGCTCCCCTTCGCACACCCGCAGATGCTGTGTGGAACTCAGCTGTCATTGGGCTGTCATTTAGAGGCTCAGGGCACTTTTTACTGTGTGTCAGCATAGCAGATTCGAAGCTACCCTCAAATCCGAGCCTCGCCCGACATCAAAGACCCCGACGACTGAAATCGAAACGCAAACCCTGGAAGCTTAAAAGCATCAACACCACGAAGTATAGAGGCCCAAAGCCCAAAGGTCCTAGACTCCAGGCTCACAGCTCTAAAAAAATTAATTGCTGTACTGTAGCGGCCAAGGACTGACAACCATCGGTCCAAGAGCGCCGGGACCGCATCGGGAAAGCGAATGGAGCAAATCACAGGGTTCGGCTTGGTTACAGTGCGCGGAAATGAATAAGGCTTAGGCTTAGCCCTTGGATTGGCTAAAGTTTAAGGGCCTTGGCCTTGTATTCCGTAACGGTATGAGGTTTGGGAGTTTAGGGCACGTGTAGGGCTTCGATGGGACGCAGAGAGCTTGCAGGATAATAATGAGTAGTAACTTTTGCGTGCGTTTCCGATGGCGAGGAGCTCGTTTTTAGTACTTTGATGTGCCTTAGCCTTGTGGTGACTTGAAGGCCCTCTCCAGATAGCTTCGTTACATTTGAGTACGACATGTAAGTACATGCACCACGAGTTCATACGCCAGCCTCCCTATTTCGTAAAACCATTCTTCAAAGCACCCTTTCTGATACAGAGATTCACACGCAAAATCCTTGTTCTGGCAGTTCATACCCTTGCCTCGCTTTCTTGACCAAAGCTCAAAGCAGCCGGTTCCAAAAGTTGAGGAACTTGTCCAAACTTGACACTGAAGGGTGCTGATCCGAACGGCGCCGGAACCCCCCGCGCCCCAACCGCGAACCGCGCGGACGATTTGCGACAGGAGCCTTCCACGTGGGCCTTTTGTGGAGCTGCCGAAGTTGAGGGCGGTTGATTGAGCTGTCGGGAGATCGAGATTGACACCCTAAGCCTAAAACTCCAAATCAAAGGCACCAAACACAGAACCCCTACAACACCCTAAACTTGGCCCTGAACCGCAAACCTGAGCCTGGAGCATGGGGTCTTGGAGTTTGGTGGTCAGGCCGTTCTTGTCACATCGAGGGTGCGAATGTCAGGGAACAGGCAGCGAAGCCGAGACTCCCTTCACCCCGGCAGGCCTCCATCTTACAACCCTCGACCACGAAACTCCGAACTCCACGCCGGGTCTTCGATGCGTAGTCGAGGCTCTCAAGTCAAGTGCTCAGAGCCTGGTTATGACGAAGTCCAGAAGTTCTGAGCAGGTTCCTCGCAGCCTGGGTGCATTGCTACTGCGCAGAAACTTTCAGCATTTCAGGGAAGGCTAGAGTGGTGGAGATCGTTTGCGCCAGCACCCAACACAAAGACGCACACCCTAACGCTTAAGCTCCAAACCGCAAAACCTGATCCCTCCACCCAAATGCCCCAGCCCCAAACCCCGAACGACCGAATCCAGCAGCGGCTTGGGAAAGCTGTGCAATGCCACAGCCATGGCGGCAGCAGACCTCGATACTCAGGCGGCTCGGACTGCAGTACACCAAACCGGTAAAGGTGTTACCTCCTCACCTTACCACACCGCCGACTGCCACCGCCGCTACCGCTAATGCTGCCACTACCACTAGCGACACCACGACCACGACGACGACTACCACTACTCCTGCTAATCTTCTACTACTGCTTCTTCTTCTTCTACTACTACTACTACTACTACTACTACTGCTACTACTCCTACTACTACTCCTACTACTCCTACTCCTACTCCTGCTACTACTACTACTACTACTACTACTACTACTTTACTACTACTACTACTACTACTACTACTACTACTACTACCACCTACTACTACGACGACGACTATTGTCATTTCTGTCGTTCA
>CAJNDV010033883.1:12925-23477 GCA_905221635.1 Symbiodinium sp. CCMP2456
GCTGTGACCCTAAGGGTCCATGTGCCCAAATAGTGGTTTAGGATTTAGGGTTGAGGGTTTTAGGATTTGGGTTTAGGGTTTAGGGTTTTAGGATTTAGGGTTCAGGGTTTAGGGTTTTAGGGTTTAGGGTATAAGGGTCCATGTACCCAAATAGTAGATACTTTGGCCTTAAAGTAGTCCCTACATAGGTACTTTGGGGCCAATGTATATACTATATGAATACATGGACCCCTAGGGATACCGGGGCCTTTAAGAACTAGAGTAGGGTTCCTTTCAGGACTGTTAGGGGTACTAGAGGGTCTACAAAGGTTGAAGGGTATGGGTGATGTTCATAGCTGGCTAGGCTTTGTTTAAGGATTATTCCACTAAGGAACAGTATTGCTATTTACTCAGCCTTCATTATTGTGCGGGCTCTGTGAACAGAAGAGGCAGGAAGCTTTAGGTTACAGGTTTAGGGTTTACGCTCAACATGCCTTCAAACATTCAAGCCTTGAAGACATGAACGGCGGTTTTTCGGGTTTGTCCGAGCTTTAGGGCTTGGGAGACGAGTCACTATAGCGGTCTCTAGGGTTTAGGGTTAGGATTCAGGATTTTAGGGATTTAGGGTTAAGAGCTTTTGATTTAGAGTTGGGGGCTTAGGTTTGGGGACTTTGGAGCTTACAAGCTTATGGGATGTTGCCCGCTCACGCCCATCCCAACCCTATAAACCCTATAAACCCTAAAGCCCTAAACCCTAAGCCCTAAGCCCTAAACCCTAAACCCTAAGCCCTAAACTTAACCCAAAACCCTGACTGAATTTCCGAACTTCAGTTGGAAAGCACAAGAGACAACCCCAAGGTTGAACCCCCAAATCCCAGTCTAGGGTTCAGCCTTTAAGTGCCTGAGACAGCAAAGTTTGGGGGTTTCATACTGTAGGTATAGTACAACACACCCCCAAAACCCCATTCAAATTATGAAGGCCCTTACCGAACCAAAACCGAAGCTGTTGTAGACTCTTAGTCTAAACACTAACCTTGAATTCAAACGGGGCTCTACTTCAAAAAAAAACCTAGAACCCTAGACCCCTAAACCCCTAAACCCGAAACCCTAAAGACCCCTAAACCCGTAAAACCGTAAAGCCCTAAACCCTAGACCCCTAAACCCCCAAACCCCTAAATCCTAAACCCTAAGATCCCAAACTGCTGACTTCTCGACCGGCTTGAAGCCAGAAACCAAGACCTGAAGCACACAGTAGATGGGGCTTTCGGGCTTAGGGTACAAGGCTCAGGGTTTAGGGTTTACGCTAGGGGATTAGGAGGTTTAGGGTTTGGAGTTTAGAAACAAGGTTTAGGGCTTAGGGTTTAGGGCTCAGGGTCATGGTTTAGGTTTTCGCTTGAACAGGTCGCAAGCAGCAGCCAGCGTCGCTAGAACTCAGCCCTTGTACCCCGAACTCAATGCCTTAGTCACGTCCCTGCGCCCCGAAGTTACCTGAACACTATTCCAAACCCCTGAAGGTAGACTCTCCGTAAGTGTAGTGTTAAGGGTTTAGGGAAGCGAATGAGCCCATGTCCTCAAATTTAGCGTGCGGCTTAAGCCGCTCAGGTGGATGCACGCGACAAAATGGCTACAGCTCTCTGCGATTGAGCATTGCCCTCCATGCCCGAACGCAGACCACCAAAGGGATCTAAAAAATAGATCCCCAATTTGGGACCCAATACAACTAAGGGGTACTTTAACTTTAAAGGAACCACCTTAGGGGCTCTGTTTTTGAGATCCTTTTGGTGGTCTGGGAATGTTCGGCACCAGAGAGATGGACCAAGACATGGCATGCCGTGGTCTTCCCGAAGGGCCCTAGGGACTTTTTATGGGGGATGCTTTCTTAAATCATAGTATGGATTCCTAATTCCTAATGTAGAAACCCTACGTTCTACTATATAGGTACTTTGGACCCTTTGGTCTTTACATTGATGGGGATCTGCTGTCCCGGTTTTCTGGCACAGATTGTCCCCAAGTGGTTGCAGACACTTGCTGTCATCAGGAACGCAGACGAAGCCGAAGCGAAGTGCGAAGCGGAGCTCGACCCAGCTTTGACATCTATGGTGGACTGGGCAAGGATTGCTGGAGAACGGGCCGGAAAGTGGGTGTCATTGCTGAATGAGGTGCGCTGGGTGCGAAGCTGCTCATTTTGGGCCTAGTGGACGAGCTGCTGCGTCTGCTAGCAGTAGAGTTTCTCAGCAGCAGTTCGCCTGACGTGTGCTCCGACTGGCCTCTGCTGTTGAACCTGGTGAACCCGGCCTTCTCACCGGTGCATGCAGCTCTGCAGTACTTGTCCCTCAAGAAGTTGCCAGTACTGTAGTAACCTAAACCCTAAACTTTGGAGACTCGCACTCCGAGCAGATAACCATCCCGATAAGATAGGCTCGCACACACACACACACAGACCCCTACATTTAAAGTAAGGGACATATACTGTAGTCCCCGCAAACCTCCAAGCTTCAAAAGCAAACCCTAAACCCTATAAACCCTAAACCCTGCAAGCTCAATACGTGAGCCTTAGCTTTAGCCACCCGTGAACTCTAACGGACCAGTCCATAGTCTCAGCCTTTGCAGATCAGCGCCTGGAGTTCTACGACCACAAAGACCGGCTCGAAGAGCCCAAGGTGCAAAGCGTAGAGGGTTTAAGGTTGGGGTGTCGGGTCTCCGGCTCCGGGTTTAGGGTTTAGGGTTTAGGTTCAGGAATGGACATGCAAGGTGGGCTTAACGGTTTGGGGTTGATTTGGGTTTTTTTGGGTTGGGTTGAGGTGTTCGAGGGTGTTGGGGTTGGGGTCTTGTGCGTTTGGGGCCTTGGGGGTTCGGAATCAGAGGTTCCGTGTTCGGTGGTTTCGGGGTTTTAGAGGTTGGGGTTCAGTTTAGTTTAGCCTGGGGTTCGATCTGGGTAGTTCTCTAAGTTAGGGTCCCTTTTAGGGTCCTTCTTATAAGGGTGCCGTACTACATTTGGGAACCCAGAAAGGGACCCTAGTTTAGAGAAATACCCATCCAGTGAAGATTGTGCGATACTTGGCACCACAACTAGGGCTCCATGCCCGCGGCCATAAAGGCCCCTAATATGAGAGGTTCAGAGATCACGAGACCCAAGATGGACTCTAAAAGCCCTAAACCCTGAACCTCTAAACTCTAAACCTCGAAGAAGCAGTATCCTGAACTACGGCTCCTAAAAGCCTATGACGCCCCCTTTGCGCCCCTTATAATATCTAAACAATTGGGTCGGGTAGTTCTCCATTTTGGGGGTCCCCAATATCGTACGGCAGCCCTATAAAAGGTAACCCAAAAGGGACCCTCATTTAAGAGCACTACCCAACTGATAGCACCCTTCTTGGAGGGTCGGGGGACTTAGTAAGTAGAGTTATAAGTATCATAACCCCAATTAGGATCCCTATTAGGGCACTTAAAGGGTCTACCTATCACCCAAAAACTAAATCCCCCGACCCTCCAAGTAAACCCTAAACCCTGAACCCCTAAATTCTAAACTAAACCCTCCAAGCAACGACAGCCTATAGCCGAACTGTTATAAAACCCCTTGCGACCCGACCTGGCCGGAAGCCCTCCGAAGGGCCTTAGGGCTTAGGGCTTAGAGGGTTGAGGGTTTAGGGTTCAGTGTTTAGGGTTTAGGGCTTAGGGCTTAGGGTTTAGGGTTTTTAGGGTTTAGGCTTGAGTGTTTAGGGTTCAGGGTCTGCAAAACCCGCACAAACCCTTATATGACAGGTATAAGCCCCGTATACAGACATACGAGTCTCCCCGTAAGTCCATTGACGTTAATTTATAAGTTAAACCTTAAAACCCAAACCCTGAGAGAAGGCCTCCCGTTTAAGTTTCAAGAAGCACCAGAAAACCCAGGGCAGCGATGGAGTGTCCTTTCAGCTCTCGAAGGACTCGGGTTAGCAGGTGCAGTGGGTTCTGATGGTTTTTGGGTTTATGTGGTTTACAGGTTTCGGATGTCGCGTGCACGGGGGTCGGGGGTGTAGGGGTTTCGGGTTTGGGATGTTTAAGTTTTATCAGGTTTAGCATTCTGCGAAGGTTTAACAAAGTCCACACCCACCCTACTTCGTACGCGGTCGGAACAGTTCAGCCACAAGTCTGACTTCTGCTAAACCTTGGATTTGCGATGTCTGCGGAACTTGCTTACTCTAAGGGTCCATGTATTCATATAGTATATACATGGGCCCCACAGTGCCTATATAGGGACTACTTGAAGGCCAAAGTATCTACTATTTGGGTACATGGACCCTTAGGCTTAGGCAGGGATGTCAAGATAGCCTTAGGATAGAGGTTAGAACACACTACGATACCAGTTTATTCCCTTGTAGCCTTATATAAATAACTCACCGCACAACCCGGTTCTCCTCAAGAACACGAAGGCTCGCCAGGGCCTGACGTTAGGGGTTCAGGGGTTTTGGGTTTACAATCCCCGAAAGGACCTTGACGCCATAAGCCCGAACATCCCTGAACTCCCAAAGCCCAAAAGATCCAAGTAGACTCTAAAGCCCAGTAGCCCGAAACGACCTAAACCCCACAGCCCGACAGATCCTAAGGCCCTGAGCCCTATGAGCCCGAAGACCTTGGAGCTTAGCTGAATGTCTCCACGCTTGAATCTTGTGGCCGCGAGGTCCCTAAACCCCCCAAATCCTACACCTAGAGGGTTTAGGGTTTAGGGTTTAGGGTTTAGGGTTTAGGGTTTCTAAACCCCCCAACCCTAAACCTCAAGCCTATTTCGGTTCTCTTGCGGTCGCGAGGTCGAGCCCTAAAGCCGTCAAAGAATAGACACAAGTCTGAACCTAAGCTACGAAAACCTACTCTTTTTGTATTTGTAGGGCCCGGCAAAATTTACACCAGTAGTAGGTTAATAAATAAGGTCCTGAAGACTGTAGGTTGTGGTGGTTTCAGGTACACCTTACAGTCCTGCACTGCTAAGTAGTCATGATGAGACATTAAGCTCCAGCCTTTTCAGCTCAAAGCCTTGCACTACGAACTCAAATTTGTAGAGCCACGAACCCTCAACGCAACGAACTGTAAGCTCCAGTCAGGACGACTTCAGTTGTGGTGGGGACTTGGTCCCGCTGACTTTTATGGAGCCGCTGAATTTGAATCAGTGGTGTTGTTGAGGGCTCTGGCTTTCCGGGTATTGGGATTTGTCGATTTTGGGTTGAGGTTCACTCGGGTCAGGGCCGGTTAGGGTTTAGGTTTGGAAGATTCGTGGTTGCGGGTGGAGGATAATTACTACGAGTTTTGGAATTGATGAGCACAGTGCCGCCTACACTGGACCCAGAAAACCCGTAGTTCAAAGAAGTTGCAGAGACACGGGCTTTTGCATATGGGATGGCTCAAAACTTTAAAATCGAAAAGAAAGCGTTAGCTGCCCAGGGTCGGAGATCTGTAACATCACGAAAGGCGAAGCCTTTCGAAGCTCTACAACTTTCAAGAGCGTCAGCCTGTTCCCAGATATACTTACCCTAGATGCTAAACCCCAAACCCTAAACCCTATGGCCCTAAACCCTTAACCCATCATCCCTAAAGCTCCTCTCAAAGGTTCGATGTACCCGATGCCCGGCCGGTAGACGTTTTCAATGTCCTCTTCGCCGTTGAGCCGGGGGCCTCGGGGTTTTGAGTTTAGGGTTTAGGGTTTAGGGTTTAGGGGGACTTTTGTGTTGTGAGTGTTCTTTGCAATGCTGTCTCCAAGGTTTTCGAGGGCTTTGAGGGTGTAGAAGGTCTTGTGTAAAAGGTAGGGATATGAGCAGAACAGCGTTGCAAGATGGAGTATACCTTGGAAGCTGCGATCGGAAGAGCGGGGTATCCACGCTTGTGTCTACTCCAGAACAATACTCAAAAGTATCGCAGATCCGAATCCTCAAGCAACTAGCCTTAAGGCTTCCAGCCCTAAACCATCTGGCCCTCATCTAAGCGCTAAACCCTAAGCCCCAAACTCTAAACCTTAAGTATGAAAGCCCTAAACCCTCAGCCCCAAACTCTAAAACCCCAAAGCCTTCCGGTACACTGGCAACCCGAACTCTTCGACACCGGTTTCAATCCTTGGGTTTAGGGGTTTAGGGTTTAGGGGTTTAGGGGTTTAGGGGTTTAGGGTTTAGGGTTTAGGGTGTAGGGTTTAGGGGTTCGCTCTTCTTCCTCTCCCTCCTCACGTATGGGGCATATTAAACTTTATTACAATAGGGAATCCCCAATACCTTATCCTAATTATTGAGGCCCCTACATTACCTCCTCCTCTTCTTTATGGCTTTGGATCGGGTGGCGGGGGCGTTTGACGAAGATGTCGAACAAGCTTGAAGAGCTTCTGCACAGCATCGCCCTAGGTCTTCGCATGTTAACACAGACCATATTATGGGTAGTTCTCAAATTAAGGTCCCCTTCAGGGTCCCTGTTATAGGGGTGCCGTACTATATTTGGGCCCTAAATAGTGCCCCTAATTCAAAGGCCGCCCACATCTTGCACGCATGCAAGCAGTGCACTGCGCGATTCGTTACGATATTCAGATGGGGTTTGTTCTCTGACCAGTCCACAGGAACCAGACAGAATGGGACACAGCTCCCAAAGAGATGAAAGTGCCAGAGCCCAAGAGATCCAGTGCACATATGGGTGGTTGTCAAAATTATGGTCCCTTTTGGGGTCCTTATGAAAATACGGCACCTATTATTTAGGGTACCCCAAAAGGGACCATAATTGTGACAACTACCTCTATATATATATATATATATAGGCCTCATTGCGTTGCAGGTGCGGGCAGTCCGGGCAACGTAGAGCCGGAGCAAGTACAAAGTAGATTATATCCCCTGATCGCCCCAATCTATCTATGGTTATCTATATACTTAGATACAAAGATCGGTAGGTAGTTATCAAGCCCCTATAGTACGGTTCTGTCCTGTGTTGTCGCCAACGCGGGCTGCACCCATGCCTTACCAGACGATAAAATGTTTATAGGCCTGACGGGATTAAATTTCTAGCCTAAAGTGAGGGCTAGAAAGATATGGGAAGTTTGGGGAATGCAGCAAGATGCAAAGTATCAAGAGAAGCTAAACCCTAAACCCTAAACCAACACCGGCCCAGGCGGCATCCGACTAGTTGTCGTAATGAAGTCTCCAAGTTGCAGCAGCAAAGCTATAGATGTGGCGAGTATATCCCCTGTGGGTAGTTATCTAAACCAGGGCCCTTTTAGGATCCTTTTTTTTATGAGGGTGCCGTGATAGTTGAGAGTCCTAAAAGAGAGCCCTAGTTTAGAGAACTACCCATGTGCATAATAGAAGCTTAAATCATTACCAATAGTGTTTGGGGGCTTCCTTATTATAGTTAGAGTCAGAGTATAAGGGGCCCCGAAAACCCTATTCTAATTATTACGGCCCCTACATTACTGTGGGGTGGCCTGGAAGCTCCCCTGGCCGGCTGCTTCACTGCTCGCGGGCCTCTTTAGGGTTTAGGAATGTGCTGAAGTTCCACGATCTCCATATTTTATAGCAGCCGTTCGCAAGGAAAGTAGCTCCGTGCAGTATGCGGCTCCTTTTTATTATGTGCAACTGCGGACACCGACCAAGCAATCTCTAGAACCCCAGTTGCCTGTACAGTGGGTACCGTTCATGAAACACCCATAACTCTAGGGACTTAATAGGGACCCTTAATCCCATTACTTTAAATAACCATTGTATAGTCCTTATATACCCCTTATATAGCCAGGTAGTCTCCATATTAACCCCAATAACCTACAGGGGTCCCTATTAAGGGTCGCTCCTAAAGCCCTTAGAATAACACCTGCAACCGAATATCCTCTATAGACACATACCTGGACTCTTTCAAAACCCTGAACCTCAAACCCAAAAGCCCCAAATCTGTAATCTGACCCCAATCTACTATCTATCTACCTATCCATCCATCCATCTATCTGTTCATCTATCTATCTATCTATCTATCTATCTATCCATCTATCTATCTATCTCTAAATCTATCCATGTATCTATCTATCTGTCTACAAAGCTATCTATCCATCTATCTACTTTGCATATACTATCTATATACCCATTTATCCTCTTATCTACCGATCTGTTTCTTGATCCATCTACCTACATATCTTCGTATCCAGCTGTATAGTTGCTTACCTACTGTACCTATCTATCGATCTATCTATCCATCCATGTATGCATCTGTCTTTCTATTTGTCTCTGTATCCATCTCTCTCTCTCTCTCTATCTATCTATCTATCTACCTATCTATCTATCGATCTATCTATCTCACTATCCATCTGTCTATCTGTCTATCTATCAATTAATCTATCTGTCTATCTATCTATCTAGTCGACCTGTCTTTCTGTTTATCTATCTGGCTACCTGTCCATCTTATCTGCCTACCTGTGCGTCTGTTGCTATCGATCTATCTATCGGTCAATCTGTCGATAGCCATCTATCTGTCGATCTATCTATCTATCTATCTATCTATCTATCTATCTATGTCTATTTGTACACTATATGCATACTATCTATCCATCCGTCCGTCCATCTACCTTGCTATCTGTCTAATCTCTGTAGATATCTCCCATAAGTAAACTGCCGCAGTGCCACAACAGCCATGAAGACCTCCCAAAGCACGTGTTGTGGTCAGGCCCATCATGTAGACCTACGTAGGTGATCCCGAACGTCTGACGAATCCAAACCCTTGCACACGGAGGCTCGGTGACTGGAAGCAATACCAGGCCACTTGGCAGTGTTTTGCTGTGTGGGTCGGTGCACTGCGGTGAAGCAACAGAATCATTAGCAGTAATCAAGCATGTGAGTGAGCGTGCGTTTAGAAGACATTGTTTCTTTATATGTCTAAGTCTTGCTGTGCCTTACTGTACTACTCATGTTAGATGTCTCTTCGTGTGTGCGTGTGTGTGTGTGTGTCCGCGCTTTGTCTTGATGGTCTCTTCTGATTGTGAAGATAGCTAGGTATCATCGTCCATCTTCCGTGTCTTCTCCGTTGTCGTCCGTGAGCCGCTGCTCATTCGGATTTTCTGACGGAGTGCAGGCCTTATGTTGGTAATGTAAGACCAGCAACGTTGAGGTGGCCACACATGTGGAAAGCAACAGCCTCTTCATTGTTTGCTGAGTCTTAGCCGAAGACGGTAAGTACATGATACGTGCGGAGACGTGGTGCTCGCGGGCTGCTTACCCAAAGGCCGCATAGTGGTTCCTTTTTGGGGTGCATATTTAGAATCCAATAAGTTAATCCCAAAAAGGAACTACTATGGGGCCTTTGGGTACGGCACATGCAAACTTTAATTTCGGAGGCGGTAGGCCCTCAGGTCGGCAATGCATGCAGAATTCCAGGTTGCTTGCTTGTCTTGGACTCACTCCTGTACTTCGGACGTTTTGAACAACCCGATTATGTGTTTGGCGAGAGGCTTGGGCGTCGAGCAATCCATCAGTGTTTCGCCCTTGTGATGTGATGAGTTTGATCCCATTTGGCCATTTTGTGAGGCGACCCCTTGCTAGCCTACCCTGTCGAAGCATTGTGGTTGCGAAAAAATATTCAGAACAACATCTTGCCCAGAATGAACTTTGGATGCATCCGATTTTGCCACATCGATGTTTCCTGGTTTCACGTGTGTTGTGACAAGTAGCTGACTGTCACTGCTACCGTTTGTCAGTGTATGCTGACATTCATAGCTTCGGCCGCAACTCAAATGCGCAGGCTCGTGGCACATTAGGGCTTTTCGATGCTGCTTGGCCGCATTTAAATGCCTAGCTGCTCCGTCATCATGAATTTCTGGCACAGTGCCCTCAGTGGTCGGCTGGATAGTGCCCATGGAGAGGTGGTCGGTTATAGAGCTTCGAGAGGTTTTGCATCTTTAGTCTAGGACATATTCAGGTGGGTAGTTACCGTTATAGGAGCCTTACTATATATATATATATATATATTTATACACACCATATAGAAGCCTTATAGAAGCCCTATATACCCCAAGCTCCCCACCTGTAGTTTCCTTTAATGTTAAAGGGCCTTTCCACAGCTCGGCTGCAGCTGCTTGGGCAGGGCCCTAAACCCTAAAACCTAAACCCCTAACCCCTAAACCCTAAACCCTAACCCTTAAACCCTAAACCCTAAACCCCTAAACCCCTAAACCCTAAACCCCCAAACCCTAAACCCTAGTGGCGGCTCTTAAGAGCGGCACGGTCGTTCCAGCGGCACTTGAGGATCATTTCCGAACCTCCCCAGAGAACCCAATACACCTTAATTAAGGAATATACCTTAAATTATAGGGGCCTTAATATTATATGATTTAAGGTATATTCCTTAATTCAGGGATATTGGGTTCTCTGGGTCCCCTGTCGAATCAAACCGGCTAGCGTTACCTAAACCCTGAGGGTCCATGTGCCCAAATAGCAGATACTTTGGCCTTAAAGTAGTCCCGATATATAGGGGTTGCCGAAAATAGGGGACCCTGATATAGTACCCTAAATAGTAGGATCCCAATTGTAAGGACCCCAACATATGGTACCCCCAATTTTCGGAAACTCCCATATAGGTACTTTGGGGCCAA
>CAJNDV010033884.1:12007-22377 GCA_905221635.1 Symbiodinium sp. CCMP2456
ACATACAATAAATGTAACTATGATTGCTTCATAGGTACAACTAGCTAACCCCGATAAACATGCTATCTACATAATAGATGTGCTATTTATTTAATAACCACCTTGATCATCGAAGCAGGCTGGACAAAAATGCGAGCTTCAGCCGGCACAGCCCAGGGAACATCTTTGACGAATATCTGCGTCTGGGCATCTTCCGGGATCCCGACTAGACGAAAAACATCTCCAACGGAGAGGCTGGCAGGAACGAATTCCGCAAAGAGTCGTACAGGGCTGTGGTAGAAGACAAATAGCACTGGTATGCCGGCAGCGGGCCACGCCGGAATGGCCAATAAACACGCAAAGGAGAAAGGAGGCTGAACCTGGACCGGGAGCATTTGTGGAAAGAGATGCGCCCTTTCCGCTTCCCTCTCTCTGGCAACAAGGGGAAGAATGTCAGCAGTCGTGGATGGGAGCCTAGCCGCCACAGAAACAATCTCTTCCTGATATTCCGGAGAGAGAATAAGGAAGTGCATGGTGGTAGCCCCCTGATCCACGCAGGGCCCAGCGGCAAAGTCGAGCTCCTCGGAATCCTCTGGTATGCTACCCCACATGTCCCCACGCCACGCGCCCAATTCAAGGCGTCTGTCAGGAGGAGTTTGCTGTGCAACTGGCAGGGACGAGGAACTGGATGCAGCCGAGGACAGAGCCAGCCGTTGCGGAACATAACCAAGCCTGAAAACCTGTCCTGGCACAGTCCTTTGGAGGCCCGTCTGCTCATCCTGGTCCAAAACAGCAACCTGCCATCCTCGCGGTGCATCGAAACTCTGGAACAAGGCATCTAGATCGAGCCGCCCTCTAGAAACGTGATGCAAGCGCCAGCGCTGCCCTAAGGCACGGCAGTCCAGGAGAACCAAGTGGCCACGAAACCCACCATCAGCATTGGATTCCGCCACCGCAATTACATTCCGGCACGGTGTGCCTTCAATGGCCACGTCAGTTTGTCGAGGATATGCCGCGAAGAGTCGAAGCCTATGTATGTGAATCTGAAGCGCCTCTGCAATGCTACTCCTGTACCTGATATGTTCCTCAGGGTTGATCAGGTGTAAGCCGCAATGGTCATGGGTCACAAGGCAGTAGGCACTGTCGACGGACGGGGCGGGCACCTCGGCATCTGGTGTCACAACAACCCTCCTCAGAAGCATTTGACCCAAGACAGGCAGTGATGGGGGAGGATACGCAGCCGGGAGGAAGCAAATAAGGGCACCCGGAAAAACATGAACCGGCTCCTCCGTTGTCAGCAACATCTCGTCATGCACAAGCCAAATATCCATATCAAGCGAGTGCGGAAGACCCGCGATTTGGACAAGTTCATGTCTGCAGACATAATCTGGGATAGATGCGGTAAAGAGGCGTCGATCCAAGAGAGAGGTATCGAGGCAAACACCGTGGCAAGTGCGATCCCAGTTCGGTGCCGCCAAGAAAACAGCAGTGCCCGGTCGCGGCTGCGGCAGGATAGAAAGCAAAGAGGGGAAGACATTACGGATAGAGGGGCATCGGGCAGCTTGCAGAGCCACAACTAACTCCTCTTCAGTGCACGGGACCTGGATAGCGACAGTGGCGTTTTCCGCGCGGAAACCCTCTTTAAGCACCGCGTAGTGGATCCACTGGGTGTGGTCGCTGTGCTCGCTATCGGAACCGGATGCATCGGAGTCGACAATGCCCCCTAAATCCATCAAGGGGGGAAGGCTAGGCAGCCATTGTCCTCCTAAGGCATGCGTGATGGAACGCAGATCATTAAGATGCCTGCCTTCTGCCTGGCTGCGACCCTGCGGCTCTTGGAGATATTTGCATGCGCGACCAGCTGGGGCGGAGCCAGCTATGAGCTTTGTACAGTTTAGCCGAAACTGCCCGGCACAGACATTCACAGCGATGTCAGCCGGGACGCCGAGGAACCAAAGCACAGGAAGGTCAAGGCACCAGAGGGGTTCGGGCCAATCCAAGCAGCAGAGTTGAGAGACACGACGCCAGCCCGTTAAGGAAGAGGCAGCGGTGCCAATCCCCTCCAGGCGGCGGAAGATCTGCGCTGTCGGACCCACTTCGTCCCTGCTCACCCATGGCTGAACCGTGTGCAGAAATCCTCGTAGGGATAACCATGCAGGCGCAGAGAGGAATTTGCCGACAGTGCGGCACGTAAAGTCGAGCAGAGCAAATGAAGCAGACGCCTGCCTAATGCAACACTGCGCGAGTGCCTTAGTAATGGTAACGAGACCGGAGGTGGCGTCATCGGCAGGGAGACAGGTCGACAAGAGGGGAAATGCACAGCAGCCAGGGCAGTGATCCTTTCTTGTCTGCCCGTCGGTAGCTGCTACTTGACCGGAACAACCAACATTATTGGAATTGCTCACACCGGGATCCGAGTTAGCCGACACTGAATCCGCCCTGTCAGCACCAGCCTGGTCGTCCGGTGCATCCTCCTCATCGCTCTCGCCCTCCCCCCGGGAATCGTCTGAGGCAAGAGAAGACGGTGGAGGCGCATCTAAAATGAGCTCCGAGTTAAGGCGATAGCCAAAGATCAGGACCGACCCCTCAGGCGACATGCCCTGCTCAGCTGCAGCAACTCTAGCACAGACAACATGGTGCAAAGCAGGAGGACGCAGCCCTAGCCAGTCGGCAAAGCCCAAAAGGTCATCTATGCCTTCAGTGTAGGTAGTGATCACCCCAACATTGGCCGGTCTTCCATCAAGGAAGAGAAGGCGCCCTTGGCGACCCGGAAGCGCCCGGAGCGGAAAGACGGCAAGCGCTCCCTGGCATGGGAGCCCCTCGTGGCAATAGTCCCTGAGGTGGCATTGGCCAAGGGGCCGAACGAAGAGAACATCATCCGCGGTCCGCTCGACAAGATCAGCAAGACGGCTGGTCAAAGGAGCAGCATCGACCTGGTCCAAGTCAAAGACCCTATGCTGGTCAGATCGCAGAACTAGAAGCCTGTTGCCTGGTGGAGATTCAGGAAGCGCCGGATCCGGAAGCCACGGCACGTGGTGGCCAAGACGCTCGGCGAGATGCCCAAACCATTCAGGTGTGCTATGAAGCGGCCGGAACTGGAGGACATACCCTGTCCCAACGTGGAAGCTCTCACCTGGTGTTTGAGGGGCCAGCGACCCAGCCACAAAGAGACTCCACGTCACGGCGGAGTGTCGGGCTGCTTCCTGCTGGCACTCCCAGAAGGTCATTGGACTGACGACAACCTTGGCATATATGGGACCTTCGATCCCACTCATGTCAAAGACAATGGTGTGCCTACCACTAGGAGCATGCCAAGTTGGGACCAAAACTAGAGACCCGTAATCACGCCCAATCTGAGGCTGAGTCGGAAAGAGGAAATCAAAGAAGGGTGGCAGCCTCCCCTCCAAGGAAGTCCGAACATACCGGAATGCTTCCTGCTCAGTACAAGGCAGCCCAACTGTCGGCGTGGTTGTGAGGACATAATAGCCCGGGATATAGACCTGGAAAGTGCAGGGGGCAAATGTCTTGGCTGTGGCAGACATACATCCCGCAGATGTGGTCTCGCTGTGCCCGTAAACAGTGATGGGTCTGCTGCCTCTAAGTTGCTGGGCAAAATTTTCAGCTTCGTCAGCACTTATAGAAGCTCTCCTCGGGTGAAGGTATGCTGGAAAAGGGGCCGTTCCACTGGAAGCAACGTCCGCAGGCGGAGCTGAGGTCAGGGAAGCGAGCTCCAGGCCGTGATCACCTCTGGGAGAGCGGCTACGGAGTGACAAATCACTCCCATGATCAGATGCATCATCGATGGGGTCCTCATCCTGACCGGTTCCGGATTCCGTCCCTTCGTCCCCGCCATCTGCTTGCTGTTGGCTGCTCGTGCTGTAATCGCTATCAGGAACAGCACGAAAAACGATGATGTCGCCAGAGGCAACATCAATGTAATAGCCCTGAGTTTCCCTCCCAACCACCTCTATTTCAACATTACCGGGAAGCTCCTTGTCATGTGCACGGAGGACCGTTGGGAGATGAAGGCTATTTGAGGACTGGCACCATCCAAAGGGTCTCACCCCAATGGGACGGAAGTCAAGGAAAACATAGACCGTCGGGTCCTCGCCCGTAGCAGGGGACCCAGTGGACCCAGAAGGCAGGTCAACCAACAGTGCAATGCCATAGCAACAGCGTCCATGCAGGCACAAGTCTGCGATGAGTGGCCCCGTGGCCAGAGTAAAACTCGTGCCGTCCACTCGGCTTCCGACAGTCGTGGCAGCAGCGGCATGCATAAGCTCAGGGGAACTCAGCGGTGTCAACTCAGCGGTGTCTCAAGGAACCAGCGATGTTCGCCATACAGCAAACAAACCCCTACCGACGGGCCTGCACAAATGGATTCGAGGGAAGCCCAGAGATTAGGTTGTCGCAGCATAGCACCCTGGGCCGGCCCAGGTCGGTGAGGGTTTTGCGCTCCGGCCCCAGGTTCGCTGCAGTCACATTCAACAAGGGATCTTAGGCCAAGCGAGCTAAAACCAGCTCGGAACGGCGAAGGGGCGGAGGAACTGACACAAGACAAGTGACAGTTCTCCTCCCGCGAGGATGAAAGCCAAGGAGGGGGACGTCCACTAAGCCCAAAAAGGGAAAAGCGGCGCCTCCAACCCTGACTAGCAAGGACAATCACGTGCCGCACCCTAGACGGAGGGCAGATTGCAAGGTCGCGTCCGAGCAAGCGCAGAGAAGCTCGGAAAGGCGTGGGGGAGGAGAAACTGGCACAAGAGAAGTGGCAGATCTCCTCCCGCGAGGAAGAGTGCACGGAAAGGAAACACCCACTATGCCCAAGAAGGGATAAGCGGCGCTCCCAACCGAAGCCGACAAGGGCATGCTCACAACAGGACAAAACGCGGCGAGAGCAGAAAGAGAAATCCACGAAGGCCCATGGCGCGGCGGCCAAAGCGGGGAGCAGAGGACAACAGGCCTGCGACCCAGAGTCACCGATACGCATGTTTGGCGCCCTGTTACCCTCACCCCATAAAACAGAATCAGCATGCCCTTTGGATGGCCAGCGACCACTGAAAAAGAAGAGACGGCGAAGACAACCTCGCAGAAATCGCCTGCATAGCCCGAAAGGCAGGCACTCTCCGATGTCACCTGAAGGCCTTAAGGCGGAGGCATGGGCAGAAACACCTGGGACACCTGGCAAAGGTAGCCGGAAAGGATGGGGCCACAGAGAGGAAGAGAAAACCATCTGTACAGCCGACCCATCAATTATGTACAGTTCACAACCGGCTGAAGAAAAATGAGACCGTAGGTACCACAGGACCGCACTGGCAACCGAGGAATCCAGATAGCATTGACCGACGGGACCCGGGGAAAAGGACTTTCCCAATAAAGTCCAGATCCAATCTCGGCCCACCAGCCTGCACATCCGGAGACTCAGCAGCCATTGCTTCGAGGGTACCTGCCTAGACCACCATGCCCAAAGTTGCATCGTTGTCATGTCGTCGCCCAGCAGGCGCAGTCCGACGAGGAACGAGCACGCGGTGTTCCCGGAGGAAAACACACGGCAAAGCCTCACCAGACGCTCCCCCGAGTGACAGCAAGACCACAATCCACCAGGGCTTGGCCTACTGCACTCAGCTAGTCCTGTTACTCCAGGTTCCCAAAGCCCGGTGACGGCCCACCATCGTCCTTCTCGTGATCGTCGTCGACAAGTGCTGAGGCACAAGCTGCTCGAGGCGCGAGTCCAGGAGGTGCGTCTTCGGGGACCGGTGGAAGCCCAAAAGGGCGCGTAGCAAGGCCCGAAACCAGACCGCGTTTGGCCTCTAGCTTCTCGTGTAGCGGCGTGCCTGTCAGAGGCGGCTTCTCTGGAGGAGCCTTGGTAGAATCCTTGATTGACTGACGTACCCCAATCGAACCGGTATCTCGGTGCTCCCGATGTGATGCCTCGGGGGAAAGCGAAGTGATCACATTGTCCCCTGCATGCTTGTTCTCCGTGACGTGATGCAGGTGACTCGGCGATGTCGGCGGGAAAGGAGCTGATCTCACAAGAGCAGAACCAGAACCCGGAGAAACAGGACCATAGGACGGAGCGGGATCCCCAGGTCGAGCTTGAGGGAGCTCCGAACTGACCGGTCCCCGTAGAACCACCGGGGAGACGTTTCGAAAGCCATGCTCCATCTGCAAGGGCTCTCGTATAGTGAGAAGCCCTTGCTTGTAAGACCGCAAGATCTCCAAAAGCTGTGGATCCAGATCCTCCGGTGCGACATCGGCAGGTTTGGGATTCCGTTCCTGCAAACGCTCCCATGAAGACCGCGACGGTTCCCTGCTCAAATCCACACCGGAGCCTGTCCGCGCCGCGTGGTGGCCGTCGGCTCCGCCTTCGCCGCGGCCTGTTGTTCGGTGGCCTCGTCCAGCTCCGCCGCCAGGCGCTCCTGTGCAGCCATATACTTCTTTTCCTCCAATGCATGCGCCGCCTGGACCTCTTTCTCGTACGCAGCAAATCGAGCTGCCTTCTCTTGTTTCTCCTTGGCGATTCTGCTGACTCTCGCCTCCGCCTTCCGCAAGGCATTCACTGCATGCTGAGCCGGCTTCGACATACCGTCTTCCGCAACGGTGCCGCCAGAGCCCTGATGTCGGGTCTCCTTCACCACGGTGATGTCCTGCCGCTGGCCCCAGCTCTGATCGTAGGACGGAAAGGGCTGACTCTTTGCTTTGGCCTTCGGCCCGGGCTGCCACGGAGCATCTCGCGAGGACATAGACGGCGACCAGGCCCCGTGCCAGACACGCCAGCTTCGCTGATCCTGTGGCGGCTGCGCGTCCCATTGCTTACGACCGCGGCCCATATGCCAGTTCGAAGGAGTGGCGTGGTGCCTCAGTAACAGCTGTAGCTGCCTCTTCGAAAGAGGCCGTCCAGTCCTGAGAGCAGTGCGCGCTTTAGAGCGTTTGCTCCTTGTATGGCGGTGCCAGCAAGGCGAACGAGGGTGCTTGCCTATGGCGACAGTGTTTCACTGCCGTGGGGCTTCAGTGTTCCAAGCCGCTCTTGGCGATCTGAGCCCTAAAATAGTATTGGTAATTATTCAGGCCCCTTATGCTATCAGACAGGTGACAAGTCCAGTTACCAAGACGCCGGACACCCTGAAACCTAAAACCCACAAACCCCAAAACCATCTTAAACCCAAACCCCAAAGCCCCCCCAAGCCCCTAAACCCCAAAAACTCTAACCCAAATCCCTGAGCCCCTAAACCCCTAAACCCCAAAGCCCCCAAGCAACCCTCGTAGTAAGCCCCTTCGAGAACCCTGCTGTCATGTCAGGCCTTTCAAGCTCGTCCTCGGAGCGATTCCGCAGCTCCACCTTCAAAGCGACTGGAACTTTGGGTATATTGAGGGCTTCAAGTCTGGGATGAGTATAGTATAAGGTTATAGCCACCCTAAACCCTAAACCCCTAAACCCTGAACCTTAAAGACAGTCCTGCCAAAAAGCTTCAGACCCTCTACTGGCGCCAAGGGCCGACACAAGGAAGGACATAGGGTTTTGCGGTCTTTGACACGTGGCTTCCATGGTGTCACTAGAATAAGCAAGCACACAAAGTACCCATAGGCCCCATAGTAGTTCCTTTTGGGGGCTCATATTTAGAATCCTATAAGGTAATCCCAAAAAGGAACTACTATGGGGCCTATGGGTACATACACCGCTAGGTAAGTTGGCACAACTGCCGTCATCCACCTCCCGAGCAGGTCCATTTCATCAGCAATGGTAGGAACAATCAAGCACACCTCACGAAGCAAGAAACAAAAGATTCCGGAACATTTATACCTGCATCTACACCCTTTCACAACCCTCAACGGAACTCTTAAATCAGGCAACCACGCAAAGTCCATCTCTGGACCAAGCTGGTTACCTCAAACTATCGTCTCAGTTCTTCGTCGCACAGGTCTCCCTTGTGTTTGAGGAGCTTGAACCTTATGAATTCTGAACCTTAAACCTGCTTAGAAGCACGGCTATACCTAAACCCCACAGGTAGGTACCACAATGGCCCAACAACTGCAAAAGGCTATTATTCGAAAATACTTTGGGGCTCCAGGTACTCCCTAGACTCCCCAACTAGACCTGCCTGTGCAAAACCATCAGGCTATGCCTGGATCCCGCAGCTACCCTTAATGGCAACGTCTCAAGGGTTTAGGGTTTAGGGGTTTAGGGACATGAGGAATACATAGAGACCCCTCAAACTGTGCTTGCGGGGTCCCGCCAATTGCAGCACTATATCAAAGACCGCAAACAGCCGACTACATCCCCCCTTACCCCGAAAACCTGAACACCTGTCATTTAAACCACGAGCCCTTTCAAACCCAAAACCCGAAGCACATCTCAAAAAAAGTGCAAAGATGGGTAAAGATTTATCTAGCTCACCAATGTCTGTCCCAAGGGCGACATCAGCAGAGTACTTCTTTGCGAGCTCGAAGAAAAGCTCTGGCTCGCGATTCTGCCACTTCTTCCAAACCTCCTCTGTGCTTCTGATTGAAACCCAGAGCCCTAGGTTTCACGTTTTTCCTTTTGGGGAGGGTGGCTGTAAACACCCTTTACAAACAAAAACGGGTCTGCGTGTCCCAAAAAAATCTCTGGTGCTTTGCGTAGTTTGTGCGGTGGTGGGGCGGTTGGGGTTTGTGGCCTTATGGGGTGAAGTATTTATGTTTAAGGTTTAGGGTTTAGGGCTTAGTATGTATTCGGGTTTCGGGTGCATGAGCCCAGGGTTTATAGGGCTTAGGGCTCACGGTTTAGGGTGCAGGGTTTAGGATATGTAGCCCCCAGAATTTCGTACCCGAAACCCCTGGCGGGTTAAACAGATGCATGCTTATGGGGTTTACCTGGACCCCAACAGTATGCAAAACAATAGCTGTTTATGGGTCTTGGGCCATTATTTCACCGACTTTTGGGGGTTGAGGTAAGCCCTAAACCCTAAACCCAAAGTCCCAAACCCCAAGTCTCAAACCCCAAGTCCCTAAACAAACCCTAAACCTTAAGTCCCTAAACCCAAAAGGTTTAGGGGAACCTGTCTGTTTAAGTCCCCGGGTCCTCGGTCTGCGGTCCCCGCAGGCTCAAGTCACCACCCTAAACTCAGAGGTTGAACATGAGAATTGCCAGGACCCCCCCCCCCGATATATAAAGCCCTGATGGTTATTGATAGAGGGTATTGGTTAAAGGAAACGACAGGTGGAGAGTTTAGGGTATATAGGGCTTCTACAAGGCTTCTATAAGGTATATAGACCTTCTACAAGGTTCCTATAACGGTAATTACCCACCTGAAAATGTCCTAGACTTGGGGTAGACTAGAGGGTAGCTGGCGCGAATAGTAATAGGACATCCGAGAATCTAGACCTTAACCGCAGAGAACCCACCAAGCGCAGACTCCAACCTCTCAAACAGCTCCTTGATGTCCTTCACTTTGCCTTCCTCGTCCAGCCTGCAGGATCTGGGCATAGAGGCCACTAAACCCTAAACCCTAATCCGCCTTGGCTTCGAGGCCTTTATATCGACTGCCTGGGTCAGAGCCATGGGTTTCGTTTTAGTTTGTAATTGGGCGAGCATATGGTCACTGGGTACAGTACTTGGACCCTTAGGGTCTTGAGCAGCACGATGCCCACAAAAACACAGTGTAATGATACCAACAAGAATACCAATACTGATATCTAGGCAAATTCCTGCGCATCAGAATACAATAAAGAAAACAGACAAGCAATACACAAGTCAACGATGGAAAATGACGAAACAACATTCACACACATACGGCAAGAAACATACTTAGGATAGCTAGCGGTAATTGTAGCAGTGTAACTTGGACACAAGAAACTCGAAGAGTCCAGTGGTGCTAAACTCTCCCCGCCTCTCCGGCCGGTATTCCGCATAGAAGGCCGTGAGGCGCGCTTCCGTACCTCGTGCAGAGACTGCTCCATGTGCTATGTTTCGGGAATGTAGGTGCTTCGTCCTCAGGGGGGGGCAAGGTGTGGCGGAACTGTAGCCTTTGTCTGTGAGTCAGATGCCACAGAAAACTCTCCCTTCCTGTTGTAGGCCCAGACAAGTTTCTTTCTTCAGCTGGCCTATTGCGTTCCTCCAGACAAAAAGGACAGTAGCACCGAACATAAGCTCTATCCCTTAGCATCAAAATAGCCCAAAAGCCATATATAATAGGGTCTTTGGGCCCAAAAGCCCAATAATATGAGTCCTTTGAGGGTAAGGGTATGAGATCTCTGAGATAATAAGATCCTTGAACTCTAATCCCTAAACCCTAAAGTATGAGATCTCTGAGATAGTAAGATCCTTGACAAAGCGGCCCCGACGAGGTGGAACGGATTCTCTCCTTAGAAACTTGACCCCGACACCCAGAGTGGGTTTAGGGTTTAAGGTTTTAGGG
>CAJNDV010033884.1:22477-32709 GCA_905221635.1 Symbiodinium sp. CCMP2456
TTAAGGTTTAGGGTTTTAGGGTGTAGGGTTTTAAGGTTTAGGGTTTAGGGTTTAAGGTTTAGGGTTTTAGGGTGTAGGGTTTAAGGTTTAGGGTTTTAGGGTGTAGGGTTTAGGGATTAGGGGTTTAGGGTTTAGGGTTTAGGGGTTTAGGGTTTACGGTTTAGAGAAGAGGGCCTCAGCAAAGGACAAGGCGTGCCAACAACAACAACTTCGGAAACACAAACTCAAGAGCCTGAAGAGGGTGTCCGACTTCCGAAACGTCCAAAACCATAAACGTTACAGCAGCACCGCAGACCACCCGAAACTAAGATAGACCACAGCTTTCAGAAGGAAGCTAAGACCATGCAAGCACTTGGCAGGGATCGCAAATGAGAACGTAGCAAGACTCAAGCCCAGTGTTTAAAACGTTTTGTTTGAACCCTTCTACTTCCTGCCTTTTTGGGGCTGACTGTTCTGAATTCCTTATGTCACGTGGTTCTGAAAAATATAAAAAGAACTTGTGTGGGCATTAAAAAGGCTTTAAGCCGGCTTTCACCATTGAAGGCGTAAACCACGAACCCTAAACCGCCAACCCTAAACCCTAAAATTTGAAACCTAAATTTAGTTCAATAAACCCTAAACCCTGAACCCTAAACCCCCGAAGCGGCAACAGCCGCTGGCACCTTCCTTCGCTTCTTTCACCGGCACGCAATCGCAGAGAAGACGCAAAGCATCGCGGTAGGCTTTGCAGACCTCGGGACATGTCACTTGGGGGATCATATGGGACTTAGTAATAAAGTCAGGATACAAGTATCTCGAAGTTAGTATAAGTATCTCAAATGGGGTTTTTAGTATTCATAACTGTAGTTACGTTTTACTTACAACCTTCACCACCTTGTTAGTTGCTAAGTTCCATGATCCTTCAAACAGAGTTTTGGAAAGGACTCGCCTTGGGCTTCGGGCTTACAGTAAACCCCAGAAAATTTGAAACCGAACTAAGGACAATTAGTGCTGGGATTCCCTACACATTGCTATTAAGGCTTGACCCTAAACCCTAAACCCTCAACCCTATACCCTGAACCTTAAACCCTGAACCCTAAAACCCTGAACCCTCAACCCTAAACACTGAACCTTAAACCCTTAACCCTAAACCCTAAACTTTAAACCCTAAACCCTTAACCCTAAACCCTTAACCCTTAACTCTAAGCCGTTAACCCTAAACCCTAAACCCTTTAACCGTAAAAGCTTTTCGGAGTAAGCTTTTTGGCATTAGGACCTTGAGAACTCTACCCGGCGCTGTTTGGTTGTAGGACTTTAGGGTAGGGTTCAGGGTTTAGGGTTTAGGGTGTTTAGGGTTTAGGCTTTAACTTTAGGGTTTAGGGTTCGTAAAATTGAGGCTTGAGGTGGAACAAGCGACCAGGTTTGTAGACATTTCGCACAAAAAAGCACCTTCTTCGAAGAGCTTTGGAGTCTTAGCGTTTAGGATTTGGGGGTTGGGGATTTCGGCAACTTAGGGTTCAGGGTTTAGGGTTGGGGATTTCGGCAACTTAGGCTTCAAAGATCGGTTCAGTGCAAGGGGGTTCGAACAAGCGGCAACCAAGCACTGACAGCCGACCGTCCTTGGACCTAGGATTCAAGGGTTTTGGGGTTTTAGTTTCTTCAAACGAGGGGCGAGTTGGCATCTAAATTATATCCCCAAACCTAGCTTGTTGCAAGGTTTGGGGTTTCAGCTTAAATCCAAAACCACACTAAGGGCAAGTCAGTGAAGTGCGACTCCCCGCCGGTGACGAGGACGTCAGCCTGCACCAGCAGAGCGGTTTAACACAGAAAGACGTTCTGGCCTGATTTGGGTTTACTACAGGGTTCAGGGTTTAGGATTAACCCTAAACCCTAAACCCTAAACTCTAGGCATGGGGTTTAGGGCGTAGGGTTTAGACTGGCCTTCAGTATTCGAAGAGGGTCTTGGGGTAATTCTACTACGTGGAAACCTGAAGAGGAGTCATATCGGTGCTTATTCAGGCTTCTACAAGGGTAGTGCTCTGAATTCGTGTCCCCTTTTCGGTCCCCAATATAGTACGTTCCGTAGGTCTTCGGGGTTTAGAGTCTGAGGCTGTAGGGTTAGAAGGTCTCGGATCCATCAATGCTTGGTTGGTAAGTGGCGGCTACTATTGCGAACTTCCTTTGGAGATGTTGGGTGCTTGTGCTTCAGGGTTTAGGGCACTGCCTACAGTCTCCAGTGTCATTCCTTTCTGGAGCGACCTGATCAGATCCTAAAGATCAAACTTATAAAACACGTATCATCAAACCTCGGCCCTGAGACATCGATTGTATCGAATCGAATACCTAGTGTCTCCATTGTGGTTCTTGGCACGTTGCGGCTCCCCCGAGAGCAGGTTTAGGGCTCGGGGTTTGGGGTTTTGGCTTTAGGGGTTTAGGGTTTAGGATTTAGTGTCTTTCGGGGAACCCATCTTCGATAACCTCAGCACTTCAACGGTTCCTGCAAGTCTTCAATATTTCACTCGGCGCAGGGATTGCGGAATACGGCTTGTAAGATTCCATGCTTCATGAAAACCATGTAGCCTTCGCACTTCAGACTCCAGCAACAGAGCTCAATCTCAGATGCAAAGCGAGCTGTTACCAGTCTTTGCCAATTGCCTCTTCTGCAAGTGTCGCGCACTCCTCGTCCATATCACAAGCTTTCTCTACACCTCGAGCACGAGAATAGCAGTTCAGGCTTCGGAGTGTTCGGCACCAGAGACCCGGGATGGGTATGCAGGACTTGGATACGGGTGCACAGCACAGGATTAACATCCGTGCTCTTAATTAGTCAGGAAGCCCCTCAAACACATGGAATAGAAGTCCTCCATAGAATTCACAACATGCCTTTTGTGGGTCTTAGTTGAGCAGGGGCTAGGGTGCTTTGCAACACAGCAGAATCTAAAGCATTGCCGCGAACATGCGGCATCGCTCGAAGTGCTGCTTGCATTTCTTCCAAGGCATTCCACAGCTGCGCATGCAGATTTCCTGCCCGTATGGGGGCGGGGGGTGTGCTTACACGAACCAGGAACTATGCCTGCTTGGCCAATTATTCACCAGACCTGACGCCACTAGCACTAGACTGACAAGGTTCGACATGCTGAGGGACGGGCTTGGAATGAGCATGTGGAGTAATCATGTATGACAGTGTACGGCACTCTCAAAGATCCCACAGTTCGCAACGACCTGTCCGTCCTTCTCGATGCAGCAGCGGTTCAATGTCCCATTTCCTGCTGCACCGGCTCTTCGCAAGACAGGGATATGTTATTTTAGAATTTAGAGCGTAAGGTTTCGCCACCCTACAAGGATGAAACAACAGGGATGAAAACTTTCTGCAAAGCCCTTTGTGGCATCAGTTATGCGGCCCTGTAGCCGGCTGTGCCTTTGTAAACCCTCGAGCCTCAACCCCCAACCGACATCCCTTGTAGACATATGAGGTAGGGGCCGTAATAATTAGACTAGGGTTTTGGGGTTTCTTATACTCTAATTGGAATAAAAAACCCCCAAATTATTATAGGTAATTATAATGGCCCCTATATTACTCTACTTCACGATCGCCTTAAAATCCTCTCGGAGCACTCTGAACCGAACCCCCAACTAGCTGAAACCCCACACCCGAAACCAGTGTGAACCGTTGAACACTTGGGTTTTACAGGTTTGTGTTGCAGGGCAAGTTTTGGAAGCAGCTATGCGGGATTTCGGTCTCAGTGGTGGGACATCCGCTGCAGTGCTTCAGTGCTTGGCAAGCGTGGTTTCAAGCATTCGCTTAGTAGGGATCGAAACTGTGTTGCCGGAACATGGATAAGGCACTGCCGGGTTTCAACTCCCCACTCTAATCGGGTTCTTATGATCCAAACCCGCACAGTAGGACGACACAAAATCCCCTAAACCCCACACCCCAAACCCTGAACCCTGAACCGAAACCCTAAACCCTAAACCCTGAACCGAAACCCTAAACCTTAAACCCTAAACACTGAACCGAAACCCTGAACCCTAAACCCCAAAACCCTAAACGGAAACCCTGAACCCAAAACCCTAAAGCCTGAACCCTAAGCTCCGAACTCCAAAACCTCGAAGCCTATACGTTTCGAGATCGAAGATGACATTGAACCCCCCTAAAAACTTATATCGAAGCCAAAATACATACCAATACTATATTCCTTAGGTCCGCATTATAACTCTTACTAAAAGGGAGCCCACCATACCCTATTCCAATTATTAAGGCTCCTACATTACAGGCCTAGAACCCTGTGCAACCTTACACCCTATAGCCCGCAGCCCGAAAGAAGTTACAGATATAATCTGAGTAGGCTAGCCCAAAAAAGGTTAACCTTTTGAATTATAGTAGGATTAGAAATAAGCCCCAATAGGTTAAAGGTTATCTACCCAGACCCTAGGTAATCTCATCTCTTCAAGAGGCCCTGGCCCTATATACCCTAAACTCTAAGCCCTACGCCTGAACCCTATATCCTACCTAAGCATAAACTCTAAACCTGTAGCCTATAGCCGCCTATAGCCCTAAACCCTAGATTGAACCCAACACTTCAGAAAACCCTAAACCCTAAGATCCTTGCGAGACGTCGCAGCCATAGGCCCAGATCTTTGGGGCCCCAGCCCGCCTCACGGGTCGAAGGTCCTTCGGCTAAGAAGAAGGGTCTCCTATAAGGGTTCCTTTTGAAGGAACCCTAAACCCTAAACCCTAAACCCTAAGGGTTTAGGGTTAAGGGTTTATATAGGGGTTCCTTCACTAGGGTCCTTTAAGGCTCACGTAAGGGTTCTGTAAGAATTCTAGAAGGGTTACTTTACGCGTTCAAAACCTAGTAAGTGTCTCCAGTGCTACAGGGATTCCTTCAGGGGCTCTACAAAGGCACGACGGGTTCTACCGTAGGGGTTTCTATGAGATTCTACAAGGGTTCCTTCAGGGCTTCTGCAGGGTTCTACGAGATTCGATGAGGGTTCTGCAAGGGTTCTAACAAGAGTTCGTGTTTAAGGTACAGGGAATAACGTTTAGGGGATGGAGGGTTCAGGGTTTCTGGTCGAGGACTTGTTGTTTATACTTAAGGGCTCAGGAAGACAGAACAAGAGGTCATATAAGATCACGAACTCGATGACATGAAGGTAGAATGCAGGTAGCATCAAAGAGCCCTAGAACTAAGCCTCCATAATTCATGCTCCGTCCAACTGCCTGGACTTCACTGTAGAGTTTCAGTTTCAGGGCTGGAGAGTTTCGGACATTAGGGTTTAGGGTTTAGGGGATTAGGGTGTAGGGCTTGGGCTTGGGATTTGGGCCTCTGTCAGTTACGTCGGGTTTGTATTGAAGGAGGCGAATGTCCATGGACCGTCGGACGCTCCACAACACTAGACGAGCCCTGAACGAAACCACGATCGAGCCAAACACCGCTTCAAACTCGCTCCATAAGGCGTCTTGGGTATAAGTCGTAGGTTTTCCTCTCTTTCCCCAAACCCTGTATGGTGACCCGAACAGAAGATCGAAGAGAGTAGAGCGAGTAGTCCTTCGGACACACAGGTGTCGTGCACATCACCTCATGCTCTGAGCAGGAGTTTTAGTTTAGGGTTTACGATTTAGGTTTTAAGGGTTAAGCATATACATTTAAGATGCCTATTTCAAATCTCCCTTGGGGCCTATTCGGCGGGTTTAGCCTGCATTGGGCTGTTAGGCTCTCATGTGGTGCAAATACCCGAAACGACCGCATCACTAGTACGCGAACCCTTTCACCAAGCTAGCGCTGAGACTGTGGCACGATCAAAAGGCCCAAACCGGACACCCTACGATCCGAAGCCCCGATGTCGAAGCCCCAAACAAACGCACCCAGTTGCAACAAGGAAGTATGTAGCTTAAATGCAGCTCTGGTGGAGATGCAGAGCAACCTTAGTTTCTACTGTTGTCTCACAACACGAATTTTGCCGCTGAACTTCCGAAAAGATAAACGCCTTACTTGGGCCGATCATGTTCAGACAAGTCTTCATCCGGTACCTAAACAACTGAAGAGCCTCAATCTAAGGGCCCAAGTACCCCTACAGAACGAATATACTATAATCTACTATACTAGAATCTACTATAATATGCTTTACTACTAAATACTATACTAATATCGTAAGTCCGAGATCCTGAATGTTTGGGTCGGTTGGCCCATTGGGGCCCCTCAAGGAACGCTTAAAGGATCTCTCAAAGGAACCCCTAAACAAAAAGTTGAAAGGAACCCCCAGAATCATCCTGAACAGGAGACCCCAAACCCTAAACCCCTAAAGGAACCGAAACCCTAAACCCTAAACCCTAAACCCCAAAACCCCAAAACCCTAAACCCTAAACCCTAAATGGTACCGTTCAAGGAACCCTTAAGGGCACAGACCCTTCAGCCAAAGAGTCCAACCGTTCTCTGCCCGGCCACCGTCGAATACGCGGAGGCCAAGTGCCCAAGGAACGCCAGCAAAACCGGGAAACGCACCGCATGCCCCGCATGGCACATGGCTTCCGGGGTGTAGTTTATGAGGGTTTAGGGCTTGCTATATAGGAGTCGGAATAATTAGCAAGACTCTCCGCTTGGGTTTCGGGTTCGGGATTTAGGGTAGGGTTTCAATAGATCTGTATGTAAATATAAATATAAATATATATATATATATATATACACTCGTCGAAATGACAGCGATGTTTTTGTCACAAGAACTTGGTGTCTACGTCCTGGCTTGTTGTGCTGCCTGCTACAAGCGATCCAGGACTACTCGGCACCCTTCGCAGCTGTTCTGACGTTTCTCTCTGTCATCATTTACGGCGGTTGAAGCTTGAGAAATGAAGGGAAGTTTCGACATTTCTCTACTTTGATTCTATATGCTCGGAATTTGTTGATCATTTCTACGTTCGGGATTCCAGGCCACGCTCATGAGTCTTTGAACCCTGCGTTTGGCGTCAGCACTTGCAAAGCCAGACGACCTCCTATGCATGACCTACCACGTTGATGAACATGGAGCTCAACATCGCGGTGTGTTCCTCAACAGCCTCAAACCCTCAGATATGGACGCTGCGCTGTGAACCTGAAATTCCAAGCTCAACACCTTCACATTCTGCACCAGAAGCACTGGAGCCAGATACCACTTAGCCCGGTATAACCCTTCTGGAGATCAACAGCCAGAAAACATGCGAAAATCACCAAGAGCCCGTCTGCTCACAGTGCCCGATGTACCTGGAAGACGGTGTCAAGCGATCAGGTAACACAGAACTTCCAATTTCCATCTATCGCCCTTCCATTCCGGCAACCCTCCTTTCTTGAAAGGGGAAAGTGTGTGGGGATGGTGCTAGAAGGCTATTGATGTCAGAGACGAGACAAAACGGGGGATTAGGGGGATTCGGGCTCCCTACATGGTGATTCTAGGGTTCGAGCTTTTCGGGACTGGAAGCACCTTGGTGTATATCTGAAAGAGTCAAAGCCTACTGCGCAAGGGGTCAAAAGCCATTTGCACGCAACAGGTAAGGGGCTAGTTTCCGGGGGGTAGGTTTCAGGATTTAGGGTTTTTGATCGAATTTAGGGGCCTTAATAATTTCACTACGATTTTGGGGCCCATTATACATATTTATAATAAGGAACCCCCCGAAATAGTATAGGTAGTTATTTAGACCCCTATATTAGCCAGCTTGGATGTCAACACTCTTTAGGCTTCTGAGCTCTTGACACCTGAACAAGTGGAAGCTCAAGCACCCGGAGGCCCATGAACGCTTCCCCAAGCTGGTGACACCCCCAAAACATTGGGATGGTATAGGCAAACCCTAAACCCTAAACCCTAAACCCTTATAGGTCACATCGGGGGCCTGAAGAACTCGAACAGGGCTTTGGGGTATGTTAATATTCTATGGTGCCCGAGGCAAAGAATTGAGTTGGTACTGTAATTCATGTTCAGGATTCTGCATATGGTTTAGGGTTTAGGGTTTAGGGGTAAACCCTAAACCCTACACCCCTAAACCCCAAAACCCTAAACCCGAAGCCCTAAACCCTAAAGTTAGGATTCGGTGCTACAAAGGCTCTTCACGGTCTGGGTTGTGCTTTAGTATCTTCTCCGTCGGATTGTAGGTTTCGGTGGCTTGGTCAAGCGGGGGGCCTCAAATGTCAAAGACGAGCGCATCAGCGTAATGTAGAGGCCATAGGGATTTGGGGCCCATGATACTATGATTATAATAAGGAACCCCTAAGGAATAATCTAGGTCATTATCTAAGCTTCTATATTATGGGGTCTTGCTTGGTGGGCCTCAAGTTGCAGACGACTGGTTAGTACCTGGGTTCCAAGACCTTCCAAAATCCTTTAGTTGAGGAACATGCCTTAATTCTTGTTAGGATGCCTCTTGTAAGTTAAGGTATATTCCTGAATTGACGGATTTTGAAGCCATCTTTGCACCCTAAACCCTAACTAAACCCTAAAGTGCCTGGGCTCCGCCGGGGCACTCCTCCAGCTTGTCGGAAGAGGAAGACCCGTTGACTGGAAGGTGCTTGAAGTTCTGCATGACGAACCGCCGCCTTCAAAGGGTGTTTAGGGCTTAGGGTTTAGGGTTTAGGGTTTAGGGTTTAGGGTTTAGGGCCGCTGCTGGGAGGGATTTATGTACGGGCCTGCATTATCAGAATAGGGTTGAGAAGCTCCAAGGACTAGTTTTGGTAGTCGTTTAGGCCCCTAGAAGACCTCTTCTGACCAGCTGATTCTGAAGAGGCGGATACCATCTTCTGCTTAAGTGCCATCTTCGGGTCCTTCCTCTCGGCCTTGTTTTTTGAACCGTTTGTCGTCCTGTAGCAGAAGCTCTCACGATGCCATGGTTTTGAGATTGAGGGATTGCTGGGTCGAGGGTTTCGGTTGCAAGTTGTGAAAAGGTGACCCTGGGCCCTAAACTCATCACCCCTAAACCCGAACATCCTCAAGCCCCACACCCTACACCGTAGAATAAACCCTATCGACGACAAACAACTCGAGGCCAAAGGAAACACATGCACCGTTTGTATGCTTCGGCAGCTACGAGCGGACTATTACCTGCTCGCGGCGACTTCGAAGCCAACGTTAGAATAGGATTACAATCAGGTGCTGGTAAAGGCATATAAGGGTCCTATGACACATACTGCCATAATCGTTTTGCACTACCAACAACATGTTTTGTCACCAAAAGCCGGGTCTAACTTGGGCCTCTGATTCCAAGAAACTCCCGGACCTCCAGTATCTACGCCCTAAACTATACATCCAATCCCTGCCACACCCGGCCGGCTCCCCGACTGTTAAGAGCAGCAATGGTAGGCTTCTATAATAGGGTGCGCTTTGGGCTCCTAGGTATTGATATAGGGGGAGACTTTCCCAAAACATAACCATGGCTCCGAATACAGAAATCCTACATTCTACGTTTGATCGAGGTACTTAGGACCCACGGGATGTCCAAGCTTACGGTGCCATAAACGGTTTAGGGCTTAGGGTTTGGGGCCCTGAACCCCTAAAGCCCATTCCGATTTAAACCCTCCCACGTTAGATCATACCCTTATAACCACCAGCAAACCTCTTGGAGCCACCCCTAAACCTGAAACCCATCAAAAAGCCAAGTTCCTCAACCCAGATGCGAAGCCCGAAACCACAACACAAGGGCCTGAACAATTCGAACAGGGTTTTCGGATCTCTTTGCCATCAGTACTACTAAGCCTTATGTACGATGTGGAACCCCACAGCAAACACACTATGACTATACATGGGAGTTTCCGAAAATAGGGGACCCTAATATAGTACCCTAAATAATAGGATCCTTATCATAAGGACCCCAAAATAAGGTACCCTAATTTTCGGAAACTCTAAACCCTAAACCCTACATACATGAACCGAAAATTGGTTCGCCCACGGTTTGAGCCTGGAGGGTGTCAGCTTCTCTAAAGCAGTCCTCGCACGACCGGGATCCAGCTTCCACCTTGGGCTTACCCATAGGCCCCATAGTAGTTCCTTTTTGGGGTTACCTTATAGGGGTTTAGGGTTTAGGGTTCGTAGCAGTTCCTTTTTGGGATTACCTTATAGGATTCTAAACATGAGCCCCAAAAAGGAACTACTACTATCGGGCCCATGGGTAGGGGTTTAGGGCTTAGGGTTTAGGGTTTAGGGTTTAGGGGTAGGGGTTTAGGGCTTAGGGTTTAGGGTTTAGGGTTTTGGGGTTTAGGGCTTCGGGTTTAGGGTTCATGGGTAGGGGTTTAGGGCTT
>CAJNDV010033885.1:0-16998 GCA_905221635.1 Symbiodinium sp. CCMP2456
GGTCTTGGGCCCAAAAGCCTTAAAATATAAGTCCTTTGAGGGTAAGGGATAGGGTTTAATTAGGCTTCAAGGATGCTGCTGCTGACGTAGGCCCACTAGATTTTCCCAACAGTCCCGAAGTGCTTCGGGACTACCCACAAGGCGCCGTATGACCGCTGACAGCCAATGCCGCTGTTTGCTTCGGTTTAGGGTTTAGACGTTTAGGGTTTAGGGTTCTAGTGCCAGTTTTATCCGTGGTTGGCCTCCCCATGATAACAAAGGCGTCAAACTTTAAAGCCATCGGACAATATCTACTCTTATCACCTGCAAAGCAGGTGCTGCATTGAAGGATTGTCACAATTTCAAGCCAGCTTTCCGCAGCGAGTTTACAAGAAAATCGTCTGAGTAGATCGAGGCCAGGTTGTCCGGGGAAGGTTTGGAGCAGTCGAGAAACATGCCAGGTTGCTCATCGAGCTACGGTGAACGGAGTTCAGTTCGTGACCATCCCCCCAAGGATCATGGTCTGTATAACCCTACAGAACAGTAGGTTATGTTCCTCGTTGTAGGGCATAACCTCCCAAACAGTGGGATTTCGCAGCCTAAACGCTACGTAAACCCTAAGCCCCTAAACCTGAAGCTTTCGGATGCCCAGGTATAGACTCTAAACAGGACCTTTTGTAAGATCAGATCTTTCGGTAGGCTTCCCAAACACCAAGTCTGACACGCTCGACCCCCCAAACCGTGAACCCTGAAGGGCGACCCAGGGCCTGCAATGCGGGGAGGTTTGGTTTTCTTCGCGATTGCGCACCGTTTCCAGGTTCCCTAAACCCTAAAC
The DNA here is from genome assembly GCA_905221635.1 of Symbiodinium sp. CCMP2456. Lineage (NCBI taxonomy): Eukaryota > Dinophyceae > Suessiales > Symbiodiniaceae > Symbiodinium > Symbiodinium sp. CCMP2456. The sequence continues at coordinate 815 of CAJNDV010033885.1, forward strand.
CCTAAACCCTAAACCCTAAACCCTAAACCCTAAACCGGTTCAGGGTTTCAGTTGGTTTTGGGGTTTAGGCTTTAGGGTTTCTTTTCGGGTTTGGGGTAGTTTAGGGTTTAGGGGTCCGGGGTGTAGGCTCTATAGGGCTTGGGGGCCGAGGTTGTAGGCTTTAGGGTTTTGGGGTTTAGGGTTAGGGTTTAGGGTTTAGGGTTTAGGGTTTAAGGTTCAGGGTTTAAGGGTTAGGGTTTCGCCCGCTGACTTGTTTCAATGTTAACTTCCTGAGCTTCAAGAGCAAGTCGACTGTCGACCTGCTCCATGCAGAGAAGTGAAGCCATGGATCTACATCTAAATGTCCGGCATGCCACGGTAAACCGCCTTTTATATAGGGCCCTAAACAATTTCCAATACTATTTGTTTTTTTTTGGGGGGGCGAGTCCTTATTATAGTTATAGTCTAATGGGCCCCAAAACCCTATTCCAATAGCACAGTAAGGCCTAAACCACCAAGCCCGACCATAGCTCTGAAATCTTAGGCCCTAAACCCTAGCCCTATAGCCGCCTCATAGGCACAAGCATCAAGATTGAATCCTCCCTACGTGCTGGTAGCCATGAAGCCTACACCCTAACCCACCCAAACCAATCTGACCTGATAAGCATGCCCAAACCCCGATCTTATTGTTAAGCATACAAAGCTGGAAGCAGAGCGATCTCCAGCGCTGACATTCCCTTCGGCACATCATGTCGGTGTCGCCAGGCTGGGTGGGGCGGGGGGTGCGTCGCGGGAGGTAGGGACCAAGACCTAGTCGGCAAAGAAGGTCAGGATTTAGGATTGCAGGCACTATGGTGGCGCGTCGTCACACCCTGAACCCTAATTACCTAGAGGGTCCATATATACTAAGGAATTATAAGCCCCAAAAACCATAGTAAGGCTGGTCTTTCGGGCCCAATTGCATAATGGTAGTATATGTGGACCCACTGGGTTGAGCTGCTTAAGTCTGGAAGGCGATGCAGGGCTCTGTTGCTCTAAACCTTGGAAACCGAAAACGATTCAAACTAAACCCTAAACCCAGCAGGCCCTGAACGCTCCATCGCGGTCTCTCCAGGTTGCAGCAGGAAACCACCTCAACCTCAAGCAAACCCTACCCAACCTTTAAACTTTTTGGGTTCTTATAATTTCGTAGTAACCTGAAAGTTTAACCTTTTATTTCCCTGGCTTCTTGGGGAAGTAAGCCTGCAGCATCCAACCTGATCCCACAAAACCTGTTCCTTGCAAAGGGCTGATGTCTCAACAGTCTAGATCCAAACGTAGATTCGTAGCTGTCCGAAGCTGCAGCGTTGAAGCGCAGGAAGTGGCGTCGCTTTCGTTGCCCCGCCTCTGGCACGCGGCCTCCGCGTGGACCAGGCCGGTGATTCTACTGGTGTATCCGCGACTCCACATGGCTTTGATGGGTTTCGTGGATACCACCTGTCAGCCACATGTAATAGCAGCGTGAACAATTCGAGCTACAAACCCAAAAGACTAAACCCCTAAGCCTAAGCACCAGACCGCTAAACCAGCTGCAGTACAAGCTACTGTTGATACTTCTGGCTATTGGGAGCTTGGATGTTGGTTCGACGTCCCTGTATTCACTGGTCAACATTCACAGCAGTCGATGTTCGTGACAGCCCATGTAGGGCTTTTCGGGTGGCACCTTGGGGTGCTGTTTGCATTTCCCTTAAAAGAGGTGCCGTTTGTAAGACAGGGTTTCAAATACTTACCAAATACTCTCGCTTAGGGTGCCTTGTCATCATGATACTAGAATATACCCCCAAACCCTATTCTGAGTAGAAAGCCCCATAGATGAGATCCTTCAGAGGCCCCAACTTCTTCCAGCCAGTTTCGAGTTTCAGGTTGGGGCGTTGCTGTTCTTGGCTTTAGAGGTGCGTCGTATTCAGTCTGACGGATCCTAGTAGCAGGGAATGGAAGAACGCCTTGTGTCGCTAAGCCCTAACATTTCCTACAAGAACCGGAAAGACTTGACTTCCACGAACCGATAGGGTACCTCGAAGAAGCATGCTACGGACCGATACGCTCTGTCAAGGGCTCCCACAACAGGACTAGATACCTTCCTTAAGGGTACGCACTACGGACAAGGGCACCCCCAAAGCCCTACACCCTAGACCCTAAATCCCTAAACCCTAAACCCTCCACCCTAAACCCTAAACCCTAAACCCTGAACCCTAAACCCTAAGCCCTAAACCCTAAACCCGACACCCTAAACCCTAAACCCCAACGCTACATTGCCGCAGGTAGAGGGCGGCGGTGGCCTGCAAGCCAGGTGGCTGGTTTTGCATTACGAACCCCAAGCCTCCAGGTACCTATGCTGTAGTATTTCACGGTTTAGGGTTTAGGGTTTAGAGTTTAGGGGTTATAGGGTTAAGGCTCCATGTACCTAAATTATAGTATTTCAGTGTTTAGGGTTTAGAGTTTAGGGGTTATAGGGTTAAGGCTCCATGTACCTATATTGTAGTATTTCAGGGTTTAGGGTTTAGAGTTTAGGGGTTATAGGGTTAAGGCTTCATGTACCTATATTATAGTATTTCAGGGTTTAGGGTTTAGAGTGTAGAGTTTAGGGGTTATAGGGTTATAGGTTTATGGTTTAGGGTTTAGAGTTTAGGGGTTATAGGGTTTAGGGTTTAGGGTTTTAGGGTTAAGGGAGGGTTTAGGAAATGTTTCGGGCTTAAAAGGGGTGCCTACATAGGTACTTTAAGTCCAATTTTTTTCTACCTACGGCTGATGATCTAAATCGTGCACTACCTATAATAAGGAATTTACAATAATTCCCATAGTTTAGGGTCCTAACCCTAAACCCCCAAACCCCAAACCCTAAACCCTAAACCCCTAAACCCTAAACCCCTAACATCAGCCATATGGGTACATGGAGCGTTTGGGGGGAGTTTGGTTTTGGAGTTTAGGGGTCAGGTCAAGGCAGTTTAGGGTTTAGGGTTTAGGGTGTTTAGGGTTTAGGGTTTAGGGTTTAGGGTTTAGGCTTTAGGGTATACCCTGCACCCTATACTGTCACCAACCTCACGCAGTCCCGTAAGAGGTGGGCAGGCGCGCGTCCTGAGACATCTTCGGCGCTGGCTGCAGGCAGAAGAACTGTTCGTTTGTGGCTCTTAGTAGTAGAGTAGGTAACCGTTAACCTTTTTGCTGGGTACTACAGGACCTACATAATCCCAAAGGTGAACCTTTATTTCCCTCCGGTCGAAACCGGGTAGGGGTCGAGAAATTATGAGGTTTAGAGCTTGAGGTTTAGGGTTTTGTATTTCAGTATGTGTCAGGTTTACGGGTTTAGGGTCCAGGGTTTAGGGGTTCAGAGTTTACGTGTTTCGGGTCTAAGGTGCAAGGATGTTTAAGGTTTGGGGTTTAGGGGTTGCAGGGTGTTGGGTTTAGGGTTCGGAGGTTTGGGTGCCTTTGTTAAGCTGTGTGTGTGTTACAGACAGCACACTTAGACTCGGCACTGATTGACGCCTACTTATTAAACTTGGCCTACTTATACCCATTCTGGAAACCCTTACCCTAAACCCCAACTAAACCCCAAAGCCTAAACCCTAAACCCTGTGGAACCCTTTAAAGGGAACCTTAAAGTAAGCCTTTAAAATTCTACGAGTGGTTACCTAAAGCTTAAGGCTCAGGAGGCCCACCGGCTCGAAAGGGCAGAGAGTCACTCCTCGAGCAGTAGGCAACCTACTTGAAGGACTTAGTAAGTAGGGGTTATAAAAACCCTAAACCCTAAACCCTAAACCCTAAACCTAAACCGTAGGGGCCCTTTAAGGGATCTATAGGGAGAGGTACTGTTAAGGTTTGGAGTTGTGGGCACTTTGGAGGATCAGGGGGCTTAGTCAGTAGAAAGGCCTAGGGGTCCATATTAGGGGCCCATACTTCTAACCTTCGATAACTACTGGGAGGATCCTGGGACTTATAGTAAGTAAGGTTATAAGTACCCTAATTGGGGTTATAAGGAATTATAGCTATAGTTACCGTGTTTATAGCCCTAGTAACTAAGTCCCATGGTCCTCCAAGTAGCGGGTCACACACTACCTGTTTTTTGGGATCTGTTATATGTATATATAGAATATATATATATATATATGGAGAAAGTAGGTACCTTAAAAGGCGAGGGGTAGGGTATGACCCTACAGGGTGCTATAAGGTTTAGGGATATGGTATTTTTGGTCCTGATTATTATATTCCGTAAGCCCCATGTGATGATAAGAGTGAATATCTCCCAAAACCTAAACCCTAAACCCTAAACCCTAAACCCTAAACCCTAAACCTTCTCGGTACTGAGGCCCCCTCAACGCTAAGCCCTAAGCCCGCCGAAGCGGTTCAAGGTTTGGGGTGCTGCATAAACTGCAGGCCATGAGTTCTTTAGGGTTTAGGGTTAAGGGTTTAGGGTTTAGGGTTTAGGGTTTAGGGTTTAGGGTTTAGGGTTTAGGGTTCCGAACACTTACAGTAAACCCCCGAGCCTAAAGCCCTGATGCCTACTAGCCCTAAAGCCACAAAACCATAAGCCCTATATAGTCCCTAAACCATAAGCCCTAATTAAGACCTACAGTCCCTGAGCCCGATACCCTAATCCCTAAAACCGAGTAAGTGCAACTCCTGAGCCGTTTAGCCTTTTCCTGGTGCCAAAGAACATCTTTCGTCGGGGCACACCCATAAGGACATCATCACGCCACAGCTGCGTAGGTTTCCTGGGCTGATTGCAGGTTGAAGTGAGTACGTACCCTTTGCTTACGAATTAGTTTGAAATCCCTTCAAGAACCCCCAAACCCTGAACCCTGGTTTAGGGTTGCGGGATTACGGTGAAGACGTACAGCATCAGAGGCCTCCCCATTTCTGCGGCGGTAGCCACCGGGACGCTGGCCGCAGCCCAGCGTCGATCTCGGCGAGGTTCCAAAACATGGAGCCCTAATCCCTACCCATAGGCCCCATAGTAGTTCCTTTTTGGGGTTACCTTATAGGATTCTATATATGAACCCCAAAAAGGAACTACTTTAGGGCCTATGGGTACCTGCAGCCCGAAGAACCTACCTGGTCAGGATTCCTTTTCCTGGTTTCTTGTTATTAGAACTCCTTCAAAAGGACGGCTTTTGGGGCTGCAGATTACAGATCAACCTTGAAAACCAAATCCCTGAACCCTGCGCTCTGAGCCGGAAGTCGTGAACCCTAAAACCTGAACTCTGTACGATGAACCTGAACCCTAGATCGACACCCATTCTACCGGAGAGGCTTTTTCTCGCCGTTGAGGCTTAGATCTTAGATCCTACAGTAGAAACTCCTACCTATGCCGCAAGTTCTATGATATCTGATTTGTTTGGTCACCTTGGTTCCTTGTTATGCGGTCTCAACCTTAAAGTAGGTTATCCAGAACAGCTACTACCTCCTAGGGTCTAGGCAGTTTAGCGCCGGTGTTTTCAATGAGGGTGGGGATTTAAACCCTACACCCTAAACTTTCCTAAACCGGGCACAGGAGCCAGCCCAATTTGCTCAGCACTTTGTTGGCTTAAGTTCACGGGCGTCAAGGTTGCAATCTCCACGACCTAAACCCTAAAGCCTAAACCGTGCCTTTGAGCCCAAAACCTAGCCCGAAACCCAAATCCCGAATTCACCCGAAGACTTTAAACCTAAACACACCCTGAAATCCACAACCCTGCCTCCAGCCCCCTCGCCAACGCAAAAAGCAACGCAACACACGACACAGTTATCAGCAAACAGCAATAGTAAGAATGTTCTATGAGAACGAACACCGTCATGAATGAGTCATACTGATATTGCTCAGCCTTGTTGAGAACACCAGCCCTGAACCCTAAATCGAGATGCAAAGCCCTCAACCGTTAAACTCTGAATTGCCCCAAAACCAAGCATGCCTTACAACCGAAAATAGCTTCAACCTTATAGCACCCTTATACAGTAAGCCCTTGACATAATATATATATATATATGTATATATATACATATACATATACATACATACGTATGTATATGTTTATATATGCATACATAAATATTTAGATATATATATATATATGTATATGTATGTATATGTATGTATGTATGTATATAGGAACCCTTGGAACCCTCGGGGGAGGGGGGTTCCTTTTGAAGAGGCGCCTCCAGCCGGCCGTCACCCGCCCTAGAGGACATCGACTTCTGAGACTCACCGGTTTCGGGTTTAGGGGGTTTAGGGTTTCGGGTTTAGGGGGTTTAGGGTTTAAGGTTTAAGGTTCAGGGTTTAAGGTTTATGGTTCAGGGGTTTAGGTTTGGGGTTTAGGGTTTAGGGTTTTCGAGGCTTAAGGTTTATGGTATATGGCTTAGAGTTAAGGTTTAGGATTTAGGGGCCTTTTTTGCGTATAAGGTTTAAGTCATGGGGTTTTAAAGTTTAGGGCTTGGGATCTAGGACGGTTCAAGATTTGGGGTTTAGGGTTTGGAAACTGTGTTATCCAGCAAGAAAAACTATAAGGCCAACCCTAAACCTTAAGCCCTAAACCCCGAAATGGGCCCCGCAGGAGGAACCTGCGCATGCTTTCAATCCTGATAAGTATAGACGACGTGCATACGCACGGGGGCACTCAAACCAACACTCTAAAGGAACACTGAACCCTCACTCGTGATAGGAACCCTTATAGACCACTATGTACCAGTATAGTGCCCCAAACCCTAAACCCTAAAGCCTAAACCCTAAGAGCCCTAAACCCTAAACCCGGGGCATCGAAATTTCTTACTGGTCCTTACGGAGGAGTGCGAGAGTGGATCCCTGGAATAGCTCCAGATATTTATTGCGGTATAAGCCCTAAACCCTAAACGCCCTTCTCCACTAGACCCTAAGCCTCGTTCTTCGGCACGAGTAAGGCGAGTAAGGATTTCGGGGTTGGGAAACCGTGCACCTTGAAGTTTTCAACTTAAGGCGCTTAGGTTTAGGGTTTAGGATGAAGAGTTAGTGGAGCGGAGGAAAATTAGGCCATCCAGTAAAGGTACTATACAGTGTAGGGTCTAGGCATATATAACATTGGGGTTTAAACAATTACCAATACACTATGCTCCAAACCCTATTCTGAATATTTCAATTAAGACCCCTATAATATTCGGCTGTACAGTACAATCCTGGAACACGCTCATCCAAGGTTGGGGTACCATGCCCTGTCCCTCAAGTACCTAACAATCATATACTCTCCCAAATGTTGACCTACAGAACTACTATCCTGAACCTAAGTACCTACTGATTGGGTCCTTTGGACCCTTATGGTGTGTAGTGTCTCCTTCACATGACCACCAACCCAAAATTCCAAAAGCTGAGTGAGTCTTGGGACACCGCAGCCATTTTATTGGACGGTCATTTAGGAAGGTGAGCCACGAATCGTTTGCATCAGCTAGGCCCTGAGCAAAGTGTATAGTTAAGAGCACAGGCTTCACTAGATCCGGGCCTTTTTGGCCTGGGATGTACGGCTCATCCTACAGCTCAAACTCCCCCGCCGGCCAAAATTCCGCAACGTTGCATCGCATTATGCCTCCTTGCGAACCCTAAAGGCTCTAGAAGCCCCAAGCCCTAGAACAGCCAATCCCAACCCTGCCGGAACTCGGAGAAAAATCATACCCAGCATCGCTTCCGCGCGGATGTTCCGGGGGCTCCGAGATTGCTCTCAGTGGCCCGGAGCCATCGGAGGGGTTCTCCAGTAGGCTTAGCAGTCGTCAGGTAATGTTTTAAAAGCCCTTTTAGGGTATAGCAATCCCGAATCCCGATACAGCCCCAACGGTTAACCTTTAGTTGCCCTCCGATACTCGCAGGATCCACTGTTGGGCGTTTGTCTGCGTTGAGCCTTCTACGTTTGAGTGGGTCGGTCTGGGTTCAGAATTTTGATCCAAGTTCTCGGGTTTTGGGGTTTCGGGAAAAGGGGTCTTGACGATCATCCGAAGCCCTGTAACCGCAACCCTAAACCCTAGACCACAAGAGAGCGATACATTTCAAGACTTCAGGGCGGCTCCACATGTAAACCTGCCATGGCTGGGGCTAGGGCTTAGGGTTTAGGGTTTAGGTTTTAGGGTCTATTGGGTTGGAAGCATAGATATAGGTACATGGGTCATCAGTATCATGAACGCCACCCGAACCCTAAGCCCTAAACCCCTAAACCCCTAAACCGTGAACCCTAAACGATGATAACTCAAGGATTAGTCGGAATTCTTGTTGGACATGCGACTTTACAAATATACGTAGGTGGCATGGTGTATAGCCCTGCACTTGTGACAGGAATGCGGCAAAGTTGCTTGCGGTCGGGATTGAGTCGGGTTTTGGAGTTACTTCGGGGCTGTGGGCCTTTGGGTTTGTGCTGTGTTTTTGTCACCCCAAACCCTAAACCCTAAGCCCTAAACTCTATAAGCCCTATAAGCCCTAAACCCTACTTAAACCCTGGACCTGGGTGATCAGACCGCTAAACCCTAAACCCTAAACCCTAAACCCTAAACCCTAAACCCTGAACCCGAAGTCCTACATCCTAAACCCAGAACCCAACGAAACCCAATCCTAATGGTTTTGGCTTTAGGGTTTAAGGTTAGGCTTCAGGGTTTAAGGTCAGGTTTCAGGGTCTAAGGTCAGGCTTTAGGGTGTAAGGTCAGGCTTCAGGGTTTAAGGTCAGGTTTTGGGGTTTAAGTAGGTTTTAGGGTTTAGAATAGGGCTGAACTCGAAGCCCAGAAGGAGCCAAACGTCTACCAGGACCCCGTAAGTTCCCTTTAATGGAGCCTTATGGTCCTTAATAGCGGCTTTTGGGGCTACGCTAGGTTAAGGACGAAATAGCCCTCCAAAGTAGGGGACCCGGTACCCTTATACTGAGAATTCCAAATATGGTAACCTTGAGCCCGTTGAGGCTTCATTTCGTCCTTAAGGTAGGGGGCAGTTGGGGTTTCTAGCTCCGAAACCTGTAAGGGTTTAGGGCTTAGGGCTTAAATCCCAACACACCCTAAAATCCACGCCCATGAGGCTGCGGGGCTTCGACTCCAAGTTGGAGAGCGCCCCTGGGCAGCCACAACCACCCTGAAAAGGCTGAGGGTTAAGGCTTTATGGAGTCTTGGGTTTAGGCGCTGCTTCACGCGATTTATAGGGTCCTGTCTAAGGGTTCTTTGAGGTTATACACGAGGTCTACAGGCTTGTTCTACAGGGTCGTCGTGGGGTCTGGGGCTTAAATTAAACCCCAAGCCTCGTACCCTAAACCTTAAACCCTAGACTAGACCCTAGAAAAAGGTGTAACAGAAATCCCCCAAACCCGAAACCCTAAACCCCAAGACCCCCAAACCCCGTAAACAGCACGGGCACTACCCTATGACCCCACTTCCATGTCGGGCCCCGAGAAATCCGAGACTAGGAAAATCCTTAAGACCCCACTAAAGTCCATAAGTTGATTAAAGCTCCTAACATCCTCAACGTAACTCCGTAGAATCTGTAAAATCCTCAAAGACCATAAAACATCTTTTTAAATCTTTAAACAGCTCAAAATCAAAAACACAACAAACTTCTTAAAATCGTTTAAAATGCCCAAAATCCTTAGAACCCTTGCAGCCTTAAAAACATCCTTGAAATCCTTAAACACCGTCCAAACCGTAAAACTTGCGCGTCGTTGGCACGACAAGCTGCTGTCGCCTCCGAGCACCGCCTGGAGTTCGGTCACAGATCTCAGCGCTGGAGTCGCAGGTCGCTGGTTTGCTCGCCCGGCTGTCGGAGGCAAAGACACTGCTGGCAGCGCTGCTGGACGAACCACCGCAAGAGCAGTCCGAGTCCATGGCACCACACACACAGGATACTTGCGACTAGTGTGGCATACCAACAAAAATCAATCAACAGAAGAGGCCAACCGGGGCCTTGGACGATTCTCTCCTTTGGATCGGTCGCTAGGCAGGGTCTATGTTAGTGCCCGACAAGCAAAGGAAGGTGAGGTGAAAGATCTCGATCTGTCACTGTACTAGTACTCCAGATTGCTGCATATTCCATAAGGGTTCTCATGACACAGACCTACCAAAAAGTAGATTATGGTAGTTTCCGTGCGCCAATTCCTGAAACACTAGGCATTCCAAACCCTGCCTCAATCCCGCCCCTACACCCCAGGCTCCAAGAAAGGGTCCAGCAATCTCTCAACCCCAAAACCCCCCAAACCCTGAGCCCAAAACCCCTCGGGTTTAGGGTTTCGGTTTTAGGGGTTAGGGTTGCAGGGTTTAGGGTATAAGTATACCCCAAACCCTAAACCCTAAACCCTTGGCCCCCAAGGAATACATTCAACACGTCTCCGACCTACTCGCCGGTGTGGTTCTCGGGCCTCTGCATCCCGGCTTGCACAAGACTGGGTCCTTGTTGGCCACAATTTTACGTTTTGTTTTTGTTGTTATAAAACCCAAGAAGGGTTAACATTGATCATCTTTTAATATAAAACCCTAAACCCTAAACCCTAAATTATAGCTCCAAGAGGGAACCCGAAGAGGGCCCCTGAACGGACTTGAGCTTATCGCGAAACCCACCCTCATCTCTCCGATGCGCCCTAACCCCAAACCCAAATCCCAAAACCCTAAACCCCTAAACCGTTTAGCCTAAACCCTAAACCCCTAAACCCCAAATCCCAACACCGCCAGGTTATGCTTCTTCTTGCCTGTAGCCATCTCTGAAGCTGTATCGCTGCATACGGCTCTGGCAGAAGACTCTCTTGATGAACCTGGGACTGTTTGTATAGGGGCTTGGAGTCTTAGGGTGTAGGATTTTGGTCGTGGGTTTCAGGGTTTAGGGTTTGGGTGTACGGTGTAGGGTCTGGGATAGGGTTTCGAACTTGAACTTCTGAATACAACTGTAGAAATCCTCCCTCCTCCAAATTGTGGTCTATGTGTCGAGGCCCCATATATCAAGTGTCTCGCCCTAAGCCCTAAACCCAAAGCCCTAAATCTAGCCCTAAACGCTAATCAAGGGTCTCGGGGCTAAGTATCTCAAGGTTGAGGCTTTCTTGGCCTAAACCCTGAACCCAATTCGCTTGGGTTCTCTGGGTCATGCGCCGGGTTTAGTCTCAGGATCTGAAGTTCCTGGAACTTCCAGTATCCGTTAATTAGGAAATATATTGAATATATTTCAACAAATGTAATTTTTAAGGAATACCTGTATCCCCAAACCCTACAAAATAGTAGGTCATGACCCCTTAGTGCTAGGGTATGACCCCTAAAGCAGTAGGTTCTTGGATGCCGAGGTATATTCTTTAATGAAGGGCGAAGTGAACCCTAAAAGGGTTTAAGGTTCCTATGCCATATATGGATTCATGGTATAAGGGTACAGGGCTCCTACTTTAAGGGTCAAGTCCTCAAGGACAGTATACCCGAGATACTGTCCCCACTCAGTAACGGTTGAATGGTATGTATATCAGTGGTCTATGAGTCTATAAGGCATCCACCTGTTCCAGCAGCCCGATTATAGACTTTTACTACATGGGAGCAGTACCCAAAGTATACCCTAAATCAAAGAGGCATCCTTGATGCTACAATCTTGGTTCAACTATAGGGGCACCCCTAAACCCTGAAACCCTGAACTCTCAACCCTCAACCCTGAACCCTTAACCCTAAACCCTGAACCCTAAACCCTAAACTCCAAACCCTAAACCCTAAGCTAATTTATGTGACATTCGAATTTCTGGGTCGACCCCGAACCCTTAACCCTACCTAGACCCCATAACGTAAGGTTGATGATATAAATCCTGCATCACCCATAATAAGGAATATGCCATATTCCCATAGTTTAGGGTCCTTGCAAAGGATTTATAGCATCAACAGTAGGTACCTTATTGTTGGTTACCTTAGTACCTTCTTTGGGTTTGCCTTAGCACCTTTTTGTTGGTTACCTGAGTGCTTTCCTTGGGCTTCATCGGCTTCTTCTCTGGGTTGCTGTAGTTTCTTATTCTGCCGTTATTATAGGTTCCTCAGATAACATCAGGGTATCCAAAGAACGTGCTACATTCCAGGGTCTAGGGTTTAGGGTTTAGGGTTTAAACCCTGAACCCAGGTCGCACGCCTCATCTGCATCGCTACTAGCGGGGCAGCTACCACGGCGGCACTCGCAGCGGCGACGGCACGGGGCTGTCCGAAGGCTCTCTAGTGGGGAACTAAGATAGTTTAGCGTGACATCAACTTCAGTCAAAACAAAACTTACAATCGACTCTATATAACATGATATAACCTATCCTAATGTGATCTGGTATTGTATGATCTGATATGGTATGACATGTTATGATGTGATCTGATATGCTCTGCTATGACCAGGACATGATCTGAACTTGTCATGCTGTGATCTTATAATATTTCACATATATATATATATATATATATATATATGTATGTATATCTTACACATCAGAGCTTTGGTGCTCTGACAAGAGCCTTAACTTCTCCTTCTAGAGCTCATGATCTCTTACATGAGGTCATAGAGTCATAAACGGTTCCTCTACTTTCCAAGTCTCTTGGAGTTCTCGCTCCGAAGGCTGCCGAATGACAGCCCTTATCGACCACCCTAGGCCCTAAACCTAAACCTCAGTCTTTAAGGGTTTAGGGTTTAGGGTTTAGGGTAATCCTGACATAGACCCTGCAAGGTCTAGAACCCTCTCAAACCTAAAAGCCCATGTGAACACCGTAAAACGATTCATAAAGTCTAGAACATTGCAAAGACCCCTATAACACCCCACATACACCCTTCCTAAACTTTCTTAAAACATTAAGCCCCGAAACCCCTCAACCCGAAACGCTAGACTTCCCTAAGCCCCTGAACCCCTAAATCGAGGCCCTAAACTTCCGTAAACCCCTAGAGCTTAGTAGCTGAGTGAGTACGCGCATGGGGGGTTATAAGCAATTATAGCTATAGCTACCGTATTTATAACCCTAGATAAGTAAGGTGATCAGTACCCTAATTGGCTTAGTAGCTGAGTGAGTAAACTTTACACTTTTCGTGCTAGTATGATCCCTTATCGAACTGAAAGTGTACATTTTGGGGGGGCTTGTGAACTCAGCAACTAAGAGAGAGGTGTCCGAGCTGCTTTGGATCTTCGCCGTGCTCTGCGCGCTGCCGGCGATTTCTTTACGGGAGCAAACTGTGCCAAGAGCCTCCCCTGCGATTTCTTAGGGGGGCTTTGGGGAAGGCCGTAAGATTACTATAAGGCTTCCTGTGAAGATGTCTTTTAGGGCTCATTTCGGGATTTTGGGTTAGTTGTGGTTAGTGAGGGCTTCGGAAGGTTCTGAGTCGGGCTTAGTGTTGATTTGATTTTGATTGCGGCTTGTGTCCTTAAGGACGAACTGAACCCTAAAAGGGCTTAAGGTTCCTATACCATATTGCAGGGGATTCATTCATAGTGTTGATGATGTGAATCCTGCATTATCTTAAGGACCCTAAATTATGGGAATTATGGTATATTCCTTATTATGGGCAATGCAGGTTTTGTATCAGCAACCGTAGTTTAAGGCTACAGGGCCCCTACTTTTTAGGGGCATGCATTAAGGGTGAGGGCCCTCAGCCCGTGTGCCTTTGGGCCTCAACCTAAACAGTTCTTTTGGGTGGTTTTACAGCCTCCTCTCGTGCCGGGTGGGTGAAACAAACAAACGAAAGCCCGCTACGGGTCTGACGAACACTGGAGTATCTGGGTTTTGTAAAGGAGTATTTCAGCGATGTCTGATTCTGTACTTTTGTTCTTGTTCTCGTTATTACCTTAGTAGCTGAGTGAGTACACTTTACACTTTTTGTGATAGTATGATCCCTTATAAAACTGAAAGTGTACACTTTTTGGGGCTTGTAAACTCAGCAACGAAGTTACTAGGTAATTAGTTGGTAAGGCCTCCTGGGTGGTCGGGCCATGTGTTGCAGCGCAACAGCACAGCAAGACCCCAAACCCCTCAACAGCGAACCTTTTACTTACTACGGCTGATGGACAAAATCCTGCATGACCTTATATACCTAAACTATGGGATTTATGGTACTATACTATATTTGGGTCATGAAGAATTTTGTCCATCAGCAGTATGGAGCCCAAACCCCTAAACTCGCAAACCCTACCGCCTAAATCTGCAAGCCCTAACCCCTAAACCCCGAAGCTTAAAGCCGTAAACTCAACCACAAACGTCATTTCACCCCAAACTTCCTGTTTAAGGGTTCTTGTTCTCAGGAAACCCTGACCCCTAAAACGTAAACTTTAAGCCCTATGAGGTACGCCAACGCTGTGTGCCTCTTCACTCGGCATTCTAGCCTTGAAGCCTGGCAGAAGAGCCCGAGTAGAGGTTTGGGGTTTAGGGTTTAAGGTTTAGGGTTTAGGGGTTTGGGGTTTAGGGTTTAGGGTTTAGGGGTTCAGTGTTTGGGGTTTAGGGTTTTAGGGCTTAGGAAGTTTTAGGATGATCGCCACCACCATCGTCATGGCAACCGAACGGATCTGTTTTGTGCTGCTATATCTGGAACATGGAAGAGGGCGCAGCAACTTCATGGATGGATTGTTGCGTCAAGGGCAGTTACGTTTCAAGCGCCGTGCACGTTTGGAGTTGAAGGACAACGTACTTCTCGTTATCGTAACGCGCAAGATGCAAACCTAAAGCCTTGAACATACTGCTACCACCCCAAAAACCGATAACAACAAGCGGTTTGTAGAGCACTGCGACACCTTTTTCCGAATGGGAAAACCTGACCCTAAACCCTAAACCCTAAACCTGAATCACAATCCTAAAGATTCCCAAAACGTGAACCGCCTTGGACCAAATCTTCCAACACACATCAGTCAAGACATGCTGCTTGCTTTTTCGGCAGCCTAGTATGTTTCGATGCAAATGTAAGGAGTATTCTTATACCCTAAACCCTAAACCCTAAACCCAAAACTCTTCAACACGGCGTAGTGACGTCGTGAAAGATCTGGGTGCCGAGCCTTAACAGGACCTTACGCCGTACGTGAAGGTGGTATGGGACGCAGGAAGAAGGTTGTTCATTCAACGCCTGGGTTTAGGATTTAGGGTTGAGGGTTTGTGGTTCCCGGGTTCTGGGAGAACTGAAGCCAAGGTTTCCTACCCACCTACCCCTAACCTATCGGTCCTTCAAACCCGAAACCCTTGAGGTTTTTGAAAATGTATTGTCTAGCCTATAACCCTTAACCACAAAACTAAACCCCAAACCTTAAACCCTAAACCCTAAACCTGAGACCCTAAACCTCAAACCCTAAACCCTAGACCTTAAACCCTAAACCCTAAACCGTGCCGTACAAAACCCTGAACTTTTGCCCGGGTTTGAGGCCATTGAGATGCAGTCGCACTTGGATTCTGCCTGTGGCCGCAGTAGCTTAGCAAGAGATCTGGAAGCTCCCGAAAGTGCAAAGTACTGTAGGGGCCTTAAGAATTAGAACAGGGTTTCGGGGTATATTATACTATAATAAATAGAACAAGGAACCACCAAAATAGTATTGGTACTTATTTATTAGGCCCCTATATTAGAATTTCGGCGGTTTAGTATGGGCTTAAGGCTTATAGGGTTGAGGGACCCTGGGTTTCGTTTTATTTAGGTTTGTTGCTTCTTGGAATTGTTTCGTCTCCAGAATGGTTTTGCTTACCTTCTAAGGGGGATGAAGGTCGATTCTGGCAGGGAGCTGTTTGCAAGACTACAGTGCTCCCATCTACAGGTTCAAGCGTCAGCCCTGAACATGCAGTTCCGACACCGT
This sequence comes from Symbiodinium sp. CCMP2456, assembly GCA_905221635.1. NCBI lineage: Eukaryota > Dinophyceae > Suessiales > Symbiodiniaceae > Symbiodinium > Symbiodinium sp. CCMP2456. Next base: position 16,531 of record CAJNDV010033885.1, read on the forward strand.
AACCTTCTGCCGTTCTGAATCCTATATCTTGTCAAGCTTGCAGGAGGTAACCGCTTCACCGCACGCCTAAACCCGAAAGCGTAAACCCCCAACCCCTGAACCCTAAGCCGATCCATCGATTCTTTTACTTAGTTATCCATCCATGTACCTACCAGCCTACCTGCCTGCCTGGCTGCCTACCTGCCTACCTACCCAATCAGTCAGTCGGTTTCATGTACTCTTCAAGCGAAAACCCATGCAGTGGCCCACATAGCAGACTAAATCACCACGCTGGCGACACATGTCAGTGATACCACCGCTTCGGCAGAGCTCTGTCATAATGTCCATTCTGGTTGCTTCATGGCGTTTTTTTGTGGGTTTAAGCATGTTTCGCTTAAACCTAAACCTCAAACCCCAAGCCGGGCGCATGCCGAGTGGAAAACTACTTCCCTCAAGAAAAATACCGAAACCGTGAACCCTAAACCCTAA
>CAJNDV010033885.1:35675-45947 GCA_905221635.1 Symbiodinium sp. CCMP2456
TACCCACCTACCTACCTACCTGCCTACCTGCCTACCTGCCTACCTCCCTACCTACCTCCCTACCTGCCTACCTACCTACCTACCTACCTACCTACCTACCTACCTACCTACCTACCTACCTACCCAATTACCTACCTACCTACCTACCTACCTACCTACCTACCTACCTACCTACCTACCTACCTACCTACCTTTGCAGCGGGCTTGCCTCGACGCCCGGGGGCTACCTACCTACCTACCCACCTACCCACCGACCTACCTACCTACCTACCGACCTACCTACCTACCTACCTATCTACCTACCTACCTACCTACCTACCTACCTACCTACCTACCTCTGCCTACCTCTACCTACCTCTACCTACCTCTACCTACCCACCTACCCACCTACCCACCTACCCACCTACCCACCTGCCCACCTGCCCACCTACCCACCTACCTACCTACATACCGATCGATCGGTCGTTCGAGCTGTTTGTCTATCTATCTATCTATCTATCTATCTATCCGTCCATCTAACTACTCATTTATTAATCTGTTCATCTATCCATCGAACCATCTGTCCATGTGTCTGTGTATCGTTCTTTCTGTATGCATGTATGCATGTATGCATGTATGCATGTATGCATGTATGCATGTATGCATGCATGTATGCATGTATGTATGTATGTATGTATGTATGTATGTATGTATGTATGAAGGCAACGGAGAAGCTTGCGAAGCAATGTGGGAGCAGCCACTACACTGGTAATCTAGCGGCATGAAGATTTCGAAGAGAGTGCTGCGGTACACTATCTAGCTTCATGCTATAAAGACATAAAGGGACAGGGACCATAAAAACAAAAAACAACAAAGCTTGTCATTCCGACCCCTATCATGCTGCTTGCAACTGGTGCTTTCAGTTTTTGTTTGTGTTTGTTTCAGTTCTCAGTTTCTTCCCGCCAGGGCTTACCCAGGCATCCCAAATCCCGCCGACCGCGGAGGCTTCATATCCTACACCCCGAAACCTTAAACCCCAAACCCTCAACCCATTTTTAACCCCGAGGAGGGCCGGGGAGTGTTTGGGACAGGATACCTACGGCTCCATGTATCTAGCAACTATAAAGCGTCTATATATATATATATATTAGTCTTTATTATCAACGATTAAACAACATGTATATATACACCCACGGGTAAGGTTTAGAGTTGAGGGTTCAGAGTAGGCCTCAAAGTAGCTATATAGGAACCCTAAGTATACGCTATCCCTACTTGTCAGAATTGCCCCCTGGTCCTTGCCGACATGTGCTCGTTGAGGCCAGGGTGTCTACACCGCCCCCTGGCTGCACTAGCCAGCCGATGACTAATATCCGGGTCGGTATGATTAGTCATCATATCCCTTACAGACTTGCAGTCCCTATATAACCATCTACTGCAAAAAGCCCCCAAAGCCCTGTTCGAATTACATATTCCTAAACCCTAAACCCTAAACCCTAAACCTGGTCGAAGTAGTTGCTCAGAGGATGTATGGGCTGCACGGAGCCACTTTCACCGTTCAATTGTATCCCTGAAATCCTCACCCAGAGACCCAGCGTGGCCAGATTCCGGGCCCAACCCTGAGCCGTAAAGAGTGGGCCCTGGTAGTGTATTGAAGCCAAAAATTCAACCCTAAACCCTAAACCTCAGACTCTAAGCCCTAAAACTTACACCCTAAACACTAAACCCTTGTCCCCAAACCCTAAACACCAGACCCTAAACCGGAGGCCCTAAACCCTAAGTGCTAAATCCAAAACCCTGAAGCTTCAACCCCTCCGGTCCTCAATAAAACGAGTTCAAATCAATCGGGGGCCCTGAAAGGGCTTTAGGGCCTAGGGCTAAGGGTTTAGATGCAGAAACATGCAAACCCAATAGTTCGAGACCCTTATATCAGGTACTTCTCATTGAAGCCAAGCCCTCAACCCTAAAGATCATGCCATAAGCGCCCAAACCTTAAACCCTAAACCCCTAAACCTTAACCCGTTTCGGGAGGCTAAAGAACTGATGATGCGCGTGTCTCTTGGATGCGGTCCTAGTGAAGCTGGGGCGTTTGGCGTAAGGTTTTCCCTTGAACCTATAACCAGTAGGGTTTTGGGTTTAGGGCTCCCGATGAGGAAATCGAAGGCCACATTAATCCCCAAAGAGGTTTAGGCTTGACTGAGGACACCCGCTTTTTCTTTGGGCCGAGATAGGAACCCGCACTGTCCAGCAGCAGTATCCTAAACCTAAGCAGTAGTTACCCTGACGTGCAGAGCTCAGTGTGGCTTCTGACAGGCTTCCGATTTCACCCTAAACCCCAAACCCTTGATACCTAGCTGGTGAGTTCTTGGATGCTGCCGGACAAATACTGAGGACTAAGCTGCGAGTTCCAGTAGCCTGCCCAAACTATGGGCTTTGGAGCGCATGCAACAGAAAAGGCCCTTAACAACAAAAACCCTAAACCCTAAACCCTAAACCCTAAACCCTAAACCCTAAACCCTCCATTTGAAGAACCAGAAGACCGAGGCAGTAGGCTGCTGCAGGCTCTATGGGGTTCCTTGTTATGACGACAGCAGAATACACCCCCAAACCCCCTATGATTAAGGCCGTTTAGGGTTTAGGGTTTAGGGTTTAGGGTTTAGGGTTTAGCCCCTATTTTAGAGTTGCAGTGTTTCGGGCTTGGGGTGTAAGGTTTATGGCTTATAGGTATTTTTAATTTCATGGGGTTTTCAGCATTACGACCCCCCAAACCCCACTGAGCTTCATTACCAGGGACCGTACAGCAAGGTTTAGGATTTCGTGTCTCAACAGATGTCTGAAAACGCCTGAGCTCCTCAGCAGCTTCAGAGGAGTCACCGAATCTGCAGAGCGGAAATCGCCTATGAACTTCGATATTGGCACAGCTTTGGGTAGGAGAGGTTTTACGGTTTAGGGTTTAGGGTTTAGGCTTTAGCTTTGGTTATCATGGGCTCGCATTCGAGGGGATCGAGCATAAGGGGTTGGCGACCGGTCGCAAGGATTACGAAAGTTGTTCACATTTTCGGCCTTACCCCCCCAGCACAAGATTCCACGGCATACCAAGGATTGGTCCATACCTTTTGCTGCATTTCTTCGTGCTGCCACTGCCGCAGCTTGCCATCAGACAGTCAGCCTTCTTGTCACATGCTCAGTGATTGAGCAGGTCCCCTGTAACTTTAAGCTTTTTGGGGTACTACGGCTGATGATATTAGTCTTGGACTGCCCATAATATGGAATATTACCATAACTGCCATAGTTTAGGGTCCTTAAGGCAATGCAGGAATTGTATCATCAACAGCAGAACCCCTATATAACCCCGGAGGCCAACTCGGGGCTCCCCTAGGATACTGGACAAGTGAGCACGTTAAAGCCCCGCAGCACAACCCTCATCTCGAAGATGAAAGCCGCGAACGGTCTAGGGTTTAGGGTTTTAGGTTTAGGGTTTAGGGTTCAGGGTTCAGTAGAAGCCGAAATCATTACCAGGTTGAGTTCTCAGCAGCTTTAGTATAATATTCTAGAGCATGTCCGAAGGCCCTGTTCTAAAGATGAAGACCCCATCTATTACGATGGTAATGTTGCAGACTCGTTTTGCAACGTCGCTTTCGTCCCGAAAGACCCGCACGGGTGTAGAGAAGGTGTTCGGGTTGCGAGTACAGCTTGCAATCTAGCGAGCCCCGCTTGGTTGCGGCTCTTTTGCTTTATACCACGGTATTATTTGGATAATTATGTCTTTATATATGATCAGAGAACCCGAAAGCACAAGCCCTAAGCCCTAAGACCCTAACACAACAGAAAGCAGAGGATACACCCTAGACCCCCCCAAAACCATAACCCCTAAACCCAAGACCCCGCCCTAAAGCCGAAAGCTCGGCAGGCTTCTGATTGCTGGACCCAGCTTCTTCTGGCATGGTGTGGCGAACCTCTTTTTGGCGGAACTGGCACCTGGTCCCAAGCAGCCCTATATGCCGTTTGTGTCGGTTTGTTTCTAAACTCTCATATAGAGTTCATAGGGACCCTACAAAAAAGGTATGATTCCTACAATGGATTAGGGTTTGCGGCAAGCCCTCTACACTAAAACCGTTCCAGAAGGTGTAGCTTGTAGTTGAGAGCCTGTGATCTGCTTTTGACACCCAAGCGGCCAGTGGCTTCGCAAACTCGGAACTTCTGAACCCTAAGCCGTGACTTTCGACACCACATGCCGCATCCCAAGGCGCCTGAATGTCGCTGATCTTACCGGCTAAACATACTGGGTTTGTTAGTTGGGGAACGAGGTACCCCGAAAAACGGCTACACTACGGTTGATGATACAAATCCTGCATTACCCATAGTCAGGAATATACCATAGTTCACATAGTTTAGGGTCCTTAAGGTAATGCAGATTATATCATCATCAGTACGGTTTAGGGTTTGGGGTTTCGGGGGGTTGGTTGACTAGACCCACTTGAGTCAAGTCTAAGTCTAAGACCCCAGCCCCTAAAACCCCGAAGCCCTATGAACTACGAACCCTGAACCCTGAACCGTATAAACCTCATTCTGCTAAGCCAAACCGCTGTGCTCGCTTCGGCCGGCATTGCGCCTTTTCAGCCTGGTCTGAATGGCACAAAACTGTGAAATCAGAAACCCAAAGGGTCCTAAGTGATTACATCGTAGGGGTTTAGGGTTTAGGGGTTTTCATAGCATGAGTTGCCATCATGTTTTGGGTCATAAACGTACTTAGAGGGCGAGGCCCGACAGTCTAAAGAAAACCAACGTGAACGACGACGACAACGAGGACCGAAGACGACAACTGACGTAATACCGCAGCGCCCCTTCAAAGCTTGTGGCCACAACAACAATAACCCTAAACCCTAAACCCTAAACCCTAAACCCTAATTGAATCTATCGAAGCCACCATCTCGTGTACTTTGCACCCCGCAAACCGCTTGTAGCCGAAGGTCATAGCTGAATGAGTCGCTGAATCCCGCTTGGAGGCTTCGGAATTTAGGAGTTTAGGGTGTCAGTGTTAGGATTTAGGGTTTAAGGTTTAGGGTTTAGGGTTTAGGGTTTAAGCTTTAGGGCTGTTTGGGGTAGAGTTCTGGTCATTTACAGCGCTGTGGTTTTAAGCAGGTTGAAGGTCTCGCACAGTCGGGTCCGCGCTCCCCAGCCGTGCAAACGCCCCCGAGGTAGCAAACGTGCATGGCTTCGTCGCGTCTCTGCTGCACTGGGCCCTGAAGGTTTAGGTTTTAGGGTTCTGGGGTTTAGGGTTTAGGGTTGAGGGTTCAGAGTTTAGGGTTTAGGGCCTAGGGGCAAGACTGCGTCTTGTAAGAAGTGCTGTTACTGCATGTGTTGTGAGCGAATCCATCTCAGAGGTTGCTCGTCATTCTAGAGAGGCAACAAACCACCCATACCATGAGGCGGGCCTGTGCAGTCTCAAGAGATTCCCCTCATGCCAAGGGCCTGAATTAGGGCTTAGGGTTTAGGGTGTATAGGGTTTAGGGTTTAGGGTTTAGGGCTTACGGCTTGGGGTTTAGGGCTTCGGGCCTAAAAGACGACATCTCGGGCATTCTCCATGAGTGCTGCGAGAAATAAGTCCAGGCCGTACCCTGAAGCTCTTAATCCCCAAAGATGACCTGCTGTTCCGGTTTAGGGTTTAGGGTTTAGGGTTTAGGGTTTAGGGGCCTACGAGCGCCACTATGCAACGCTGTCTCTGTTGGCGTTGCTGCTTTAGAATGAGCTTCACATGAATCAGGTACCTTGGCCCTACGAGAAACTCTGATTTAAAACATCGTGCATGCATAGCAGGTGTCAGATGCAATCGCCTCCATCAAGCAAGCTTTACTTACAATAGGGTCCTTAATATTTGGAATAGGGTTTGGGGTTTACCACACTGTAATTATAGTACGGTACGGAACCCCAAAAACCTATTCAAATAATTAAGGCCCCTGCATAAGCCGTAAATATAGTATTAGTAGACCCCTTAAAGGGAGACACGTAAACTCCATATGCACAAACGCAGGCCCTTCTGAGTACCGAAAAGTATGCAAAAGTGTGGGTTGCAAAACCCAGGCCCCATGACAGTCCCTTCTGTACAGGGAACCCTTCTGAACCCTACTTGAGGGTCTACATCCCCAAGGGTCCCCCGATTCCTACCTCCCGAACTAACGAGGACTTCGATGTTTGTTGGGGTCTTGATTTGGGGTTTCCTGGCTTGGGGTTTACGATTTGACCCTTGGTTGCTTTGTGTAGTTTCCTTCTTTGTGTCATCTATGCTTTCTTTCGTACGGATCTTCAAAAGACAGTTGTGCGTGCTTACCTTCAAAGAAGAAATCAGTGCAGTACAGCCCCAAGTCTGGTATAACAGTGTCTTATAAGACCTAAGAGAATCTAAGACTTGCAACAACAGCTCAGCTGCAGGTGACCACCTTCAACCACACTGGAGAGGATGTCTACAGCTTCGAGCGTGCATGCCTCAGCCTGGATAATGGGATGGGCTGGTTACTTGGAGGGTCGGGGGACTTAGCAACTGGTTATTTTAGGGACTTATAAGTACCATAACCCCAATTAGGGTCCCTTTCAGGGTACTTATAAGTCTACTTACTACCTACTTACAAAGTCCCCCGACCCTCCAAGTAAGTTGATCTTGGACCGCCAAGTCTGGAGGAGCTTCTGGCGGATGTAGTCTGACGGATCAGGGTTCAGCATGAAAAGCCCGTGGGGCTTGCGCCAACCCTTTCATGACATCAACCCTAATATAGGGCCTAATTAATTTCCTATACCTTTTGGGGGTTCGTGATTATAAGCATAGTATAGTAATGCCAAAACCCTATTCTAATTATTAAGGCCCGTGTATTGAAACCTCCACTCACAAGGCCTTGTACGAGCCCTTGAAGAAACCCCTTGTTTTTAGGCCTTTAGGGTTTAGGGTGAAGTCCAAATCCTAAGCCCGAAAGCCTGCCCCTAGGCGGCTGTGCGCCCAAGTCGCCTACCTTCTACCTGCGTGCTGTGATCGGCTCGGTGTGTCTTGGCCAACAGACCTGCCAAAAGGATTCAACGGGGTTTAGGATTTACGGTTTTGGGTTTGGGGGTTTAGGGTTTAGGGTTTAGGGTTCAGAGCTTTGGGAGTTGTGGGGGGTGCGGGTTTTTGATCGTCTAGGGGTTTAGGGTTTAGTGGCTCAGTGTTCTCGATTTAAGGTTCGAGGGTTTAGGCTTATAGGGCTTAAAGGCAATCGTGCAGAGACTAGGAAAAAGAGTTTAAAGTAAGGTTGAGGGCTCTTGGTCTGAATCACTTTCCGGCTTCTTGAAGGATGAATGGAAGTCTCAGTAAGGGCAAAGGTTACGGTAAATCCGGATTTGGGGGTTTGGGGTTTAGGGTTTCAATTTGGGTAGCCATTTAGGGTTCCACAGGTAATTGAAATAGGTCGATTTCGCCCACTGCCATCTCCAACTTTGATACTCTTAGATGCACAATCATGAGGCTGGTGCGTATGGAACTGTTCTCAGCGCATTTTCCTGGCCAGAGACGGAACCCCTCCCGCAAATACTGCACACCGAAAACCCTAAACCCCTAAGCCATATGGAACCATAAACCCTAAACCCCTAAACCCTACATGGGTAGTTTTCTAAATTAGGGTCCCTTTTAGGGCCCTTTTTATAAGGGTGCCGTACTATATTGGGGACCTAAAAAGAGACCCTAATTTAGAGAACTACCCAAATAGTAAACCCTGAACCCCTATAGAACCCGCGTAGAAACAACACCCATAGTTGTCCGACAGCAATATATGGAGAGGCGTGATCTTGGAGGTTACGTAGGTGTTTTGCATCCCCTCAGGGCACACAGTAAGCAGGATAAACGGGTCTGGTTTAGGGTTTAGGGTTTAATGCAGGGGCCTAAACAATTACCGATACTATTTTGGGGGCTCCTTGTTATAATTATAGTATAATGGGCCCCAAAACCCTATTCATTCTAATGATTAAGGCGCCTATATTAGGGATTTAAGTTTAGAATTTGGTGTTTAGGGTTTGCGGTGCACGGTTGACCTCAACATGGACCCATGTTTGCTAAACACCCTGTCGTTGAGGACCTCCGTATTAGGATCCCATTGTCGGTCCCCTTTCAAGGTAGGTGGCTTCATGAAGCACAGGTCTACATTACTTAAGCCCAAACAAACTGTCCATTGCTCTTTGAGGACGTAAATGAGAAACTCGTCATAAGCAATCTGATAAGGAATGGTTCAGACAGGGGGTTTGGGGTTTTACGGATGGAGCGGTTGAACTTATAGTCTCTTGTTACTACCGTGGATGCTCCACTTGCATGCCACAATGTACAAGACAATAGACAATCTGCGATTACTACGAAGATGAGGGACAAGGAGAATAGGTTGGAAGCGGGTATGTATATATGTATGTATGTATGTATGTATGTATGTATGTATGTATGTATGTATGCATGTGTGCATGTATGTACATATGTATGTATGTATGTATGTATGTATGTATGCATGCATGTATGTATGTATGTATGTATGTATGTATGTGTGTATTTATTCTTATGTATATATGCATATGTATATGTTTATGTACATGTGCGCATATGTATCTGTCTCTCTCTCTCTCTCCCATCTTTCTAACATGACTCATGATGCTTTATTCTTAGTAAGCCCAAGTTAAAGACCATGAACCCTAAGCCTCCCTAATGCACGACCCTAGTGGGGCTCTGAGGAATTGCTCCACCGGCGGCGAGCTGAACGACTTCCTGTGCCTGCCTTGGAAAAGTGATCTAGTTGTTTCAGTAGCTGAGTGGATACACTTTACACTTTTTGGGATAATATTACCTACTATAAAACTGAAAGTGTACACTTTTCTGGGCTTATGAACTCAGCAACTAAGCTTGAAACATTCTAGCTTGTAGGGGAGCTTTCTACTATGGAGTCCAGCATATTCTATCTCTCTCTAAATGCGAACATGCAGTCAACAAGAAGTACGGTTTCAAAAGTTGGCCCAGGTAAGCCACGTAAGACAAAGACGAATCGAGAGTAGAGCGTATGCCATATACCCTAAAAGTCCATGTACCCTAATAGTATATACTTTGGCCCCAAAGTACCTATAAAGGGACTACTTTAAGGCCAAAGTATACACTATTTGGGTAGATGGACCCTGAGGGATACATCAAACATGGACCCGTTTAGTTCAAGGTTCAGGTGGCTTGTCGTAGACTGTCAAACCCAAAGAGTCCTAAGGACCTATATTGCAGAAAGCCGTGTTTCTGCAGGAGGAATTAATAGCAGGTTTCAATGTTCAGGACCACTATAGGTATCCCGCATAAATAGGTATTTGGGACCCGTTCGGCCGGTTTGGATCTGTTCATGAAGCTCGCGCATCATGGAGGGTTTGCTCGTGTTTGTCCGGTTTACGATGGTCGCAGTAAGCCTTGTATGCTTGCGACCATGCTTCAAAGCCTACATCCTAGGAGTCGGTATAAGTACGAATCGTATCCCCGGCACCCTAAACCCTAAACCCCTAAACGTAAGAAAAACTATGCCATAGTATACGCCCGCGAAGGTCGGTCTTTTGGGTTCCGTTAAACCCCAAGCCTTGTCATCCGCAAGTTTGCAACTTGAACCCATAGGGTCCTGGTACTGTTATAGGGGATACTTTCCCAAATCGTAATAACTATTCAATATAGAAACCGTACATTATACTATATAGGTACATTGGACCCTCTGGGGAAGGATAAGCCCATACCTTCTCAGCGAGAAGGGGTTTGAGGTTCAGGGCCGGAAGTCTTAGCCTGAATCCCGAGTTACAAAGGCCCAAACCCAAAACCCTAAGCCTAAAGTGCTTTTGTTGTTGGACTCTTGGGGGATCTAGGCCGATGTAAGTCTTGAGTTATGCCTGAACCTTAAGGACGAAATGCTCCTGAAAAGTAGGGGCCCTGTACCCTTATACTGTGAATCCCAGGATGGTAATAGGAACCTTAAGCCCCTTTTAGGGTTCATTTCGTCCTTAAGGAGCCACAAATCACAGATAAACCCTGTCCGAACTCCCACTCTTCCGAGCCCATGCTCTGGATTGATAAAGGAGCCTGAAGACTGAAGATAGGAGTAGTAGCAGTAGTAGTAGTAGTAGTAGTAGTAGTAGCAGTAGTAGTAGTTGTAGTAGTTGTAGTAGTAGTTGTTGTTGTTGTAGTAGTAGTAGTAGTAGTACAGTAGTAGTGGTAGTAGTGGTAGTAGTGGTAGTAGTGGTAGTAGTGGTAGTCGTGGTAGTGGTAGTAGTGGTAGTAGT
>CAJNDV010033885.1:46289-63269 GCA_905221635.1 Symbiodinium sp. CCMP2456
AACCCTACATCCTAAACCTTAAATCCTAAACCCTAAACCCTAAACCCTAAATCCTAAACCCTAAACCCTAAACCCTAAACCTTAAACCCTACATCCTTAACCCTTAAATCCTAAACCCTAAACCCTAAACCCTAAATCCTAAACCCTAAACCCGACGGAGTCGCCCGACCTCCCCTGCAGCGGCAGTGGCTTCCAGCACGAGCTCGGAGTAGCTCAACTTGGGTAGTTGTCAAAATTAGGGTCCTTTCTGGGGTACCCTAAATAATAGGTGCCGTATTATAATAAGGACCCACAAAGGGACCATAATTTTGACAACCACCCACTTGAAGCAAGCACGACTCGTCGGGCCCAGTCGCTGTAAAGCAAACGCGCACTGGAGCGTGGGACGATGAGCTCAAGCAACCGGAGCACTTCTCTTTCGAGACGTTTGATGGGCGACAAGCAAGCCTGAGTGGACACTTTGCAGCTTGAGTGGCCAGAGGTGCTGATGGACGGCGACGGTGAGGGCACCTATTTCCTGTGAGTTGCGACTGTACACCAAAGCCTCACTGGAACTGTTAAGACCCGGCCCCTATCGTGCACACATATGCTAAGGCCAAAGCCCGTAATTTCTGGCCCATGCACCCTGTGAAGCTCAAAGCATACCCAACCAGTTCTATTGTGAGCCCTTGCTGCACACACTAAGGCAAGTTATGCAAGCACGTGACACCCCCTAAACCCTAAACCCTAAACCCTGGCCAAGCACATAATGCTTGCATGTTAACATACACCTTGTGAAGGCTGGGCCAAAGCCCCAAACCGTACTAATAAATTTGGCAAAGCAATGCTGACATTTCTTGTTGGGGTCCAGGGCTGGGCCATATAGTTCAGGCTTTAGGGCAGCGCGTCCGTGAGGCATGGTTACCTGAACTACCAGATTGAGCATCATCTTTGGCTGGCCTCTAAGAGGGCTCTGAGATCGTTATAATGTAGGTGAGTGTGGTCCAAAGTATTCACGAGCTAGATACGGTTTGTGATTTTGTGTCTGGGGTATATAGTTAAAAATGAAAGCAATGTGTTTTGTGTTGTGTGTGTGGGGGGGGAATCATTGTCAAGTAACCCCAGCCGTGAAGCCCGAAACCTTGGTTTGGGTTTAGAGTATGGCCTTGGTTTCGGGCTTGCCGGATTTTGGTACGGAGGCCTCTAAGACCCAACAGCAACCTTAGCTGCACGAACCTTCTCTGCAACAGCGCTATGAAACTGTGAGTATAAAGCCTTGTAACTTTCTTGCGCTGCTCGACAAGGGTCCTCCAAGTTCTTATCCTCACGTGACCCTGGGTCTCGAGTTTTGGGTAATGGTAGTGACGGAGACCGTGAACGGGTTTGGGGTTAGGGTCTAGGGTTTAGGGTTTGGGGTTTACGGTAATGGTAGTGACGGAAACCATGAAAGGCATCCTGTAACAGAGTGAGCTTGACATCAATGAGATGCTTTGTGGTGCGGATGCTCAAACCCTAAACCCTAAACCCTAAACCCTTAATTTGCGATTCCTCGGCAAAGCGAGCTGCAGTCGGGCTGCTTGGGCGGTCTTTGCAGACAAGCTCCCGGAGGGTTTAGGGCTGGGAATGCAGGATGCCTGTTCGCCTGTTGGCTTAGTATAGGGGCCTTAGTAATTACCAATCTTATTCTGGCTGTTCCTTATTACAACTCTAGTATAGTGGGTTTCAAACCCTATTCCGATTATAAGGGCCCTTTTTTGAGCCTTAGCGGTTGTTATTGTTCTTACAATCCGGGGCAAGGCGAGGGTGTGGTTAATCAGGGGCTTATTTGAAGCTCTACTAAGAGATGCAGGTTGGTCTTTTTTTCCAGCCCTGAAACGGGCTCTTGAAATTTGCCTCCGGTGTTCTGTATGGGGTCAGGCGGGAGTAGAAATACGGCTGATGATTTAAATCCTGCATTACCTTGGGGACCCTAAACTATGGCAATTATGGTATAGTCTTTATTATGGGGAATGCAGGATGTAAATCGTCACCGTAGTTCGTGATAGGTTGCCTCTATAGTGCTTACGACAGTTTGCCATAACATAACCGCCAACCTCCGAGTCTCTCCCAGCCCAAAGCTGCACACTATGTTTAGGGCTTATAGGGTTTAGGGTTTATAGGGTTTATAGGGTTTAGGGTTTAGGGTTTATAGGGTTTAGGGTTTAGGGGTTTAGGGTTTAGACATTAATCGCTGCGGGTTTGCAGCTGAAGCTCTGTCGGTGCAAGGCTTCTCCCATGCGCCTCCGTGATAACCCCTGAACATCCTGAAACCCTAGAACCCTCTCCGTCGAAGCCTGAGGGATGTATGATCACAGTTGGAGGGTTCATTGCTGGCGACGAGAGCTCCCCTCAGAACCCCTGTAGTTCCTTAGTAGTAGTAGTAGTAGTAGTAGTAGTAGTAGGGGGACCCCTTAAAGGGGATCCTTTTTCACCCTACTTATGGCCCGGCTCTCCCCCTAATCCTAGCTCCTGCTGATTGCAGGGATATAGGAAGGTCTGGACTAGTCTCCCACTGGTCACTGGATGGCCTGTGGGCCGAAAACTCTACGTATCCATGGTACGGAGTCTACAAGACATCTCATACCTTTAATAGCAGTTCAAACTTTGCACATTTTTGGCTATAGGCGGAGAGTCTTGAAACGATCTGAAATCAAAAGTGCACCTATACGTGGCTGAAGAGTTGGCAGCAGTGTTTCATTATATTGCGCTGAGATTTCTGGATCGTGCGTTTCTGTAATGAACCTTACTGTATCTAGCTCGCAACATTTTGTGACTTGGCTTGTGTCATGCTGTTTGATCATGCACTGAAATCGACGCAGACAGTCAGTGACAATCACAAGTTGAAGCAGTTCGCTTTCGGCTCAGATCACCAAACACCACACCCCTTCGCCATTCCTTGATGACTAGCCTAGCAACCATGCGGCACGCAGGAATCCTTGGGAGCCTTTCCGTGGTCCTCATCTCACTGAAAGGATGTGGGGACGTCTTCTACGAGAGTGAAGCCGATGCTTTGAGCAAGATTTGTGGTGGCTGGACATCCTCATGTCCAGACTCGTGCAGGTGCTGTGTGCAAAGCAACTGGGAATTTGCCGAAGCATGTGTCAGTGGGATGGCACAAGGTACTCGGCCAGACGCTTGCAGGTCCTGCATCAGTTCCGCCACCGAGGGTTGGGAACCCGAGGATTGCAAAACCGAGCGAAACATGGGCCACTGCGGCTATCAGTACTGGGACAACTCCAGAGGTGAATGCGAAAAGTACAATGAGACATGTGGGTCTGGTTTTCTGAGCCAGAGCTAGTGGAACTGAACCCAAAGGGTTCCGTTCAAGTGTCACGATGAAACCATCGCGACACACGTCTCTCTCAGTGGTTCATCTTCTTGGGAGGGTGGTCCGCCAGACGGAAAAGAGTGCCTAACAGAATCAAACAGATCTAGTTCTTGATGTTCTTGCAGCATTTCACGTGACTTTGCCTGTTCCTAAACCCTAAACCCTAAACCCCTAAACCCCTAAACCCCTAAACCCTAAACCCTAAACCTGCTTGGAGAACGTTCTGAAGGCCCGACCTTTCGATGCTGTCCTACCAGAAGGCACAGCCGTCCCACGGCGGCACACACGGAGCTTTACGGTTTAGGGTTTAGGGTTTAGGGTTTAGGGTTGCACACACGGAGCCTTAGTTCTCTAAGTTAGGGTCCCTTTTCTACACCCAAAACCGTACGGCACCCTTTTAAACAGGACCCCTAGTTCAGAGAACTACCCAAACTGCGAACCCAAAACTCTCGATCATGAGCCTACAAAACCTGCGAAGCCCCTTAGTACCTCCTATCAAGGGTTTCGGGTTACAAGTACATGCCCTAAACCCTAAACCCTAAACCCTAAACCCTAAACCCTAAACCCTAAACCCTACTTAACTTTTCGCAAACCCTGAACTCGTTTCGGCCCGAGGGCTACTGTGGTGTATATAGGGCTTGGGGTTTAGGGTTTAGGGTTTAGGGTTTAGGGTTTAGGGTTTAGGGTTTAGGGTTTAGGGTTTAAGGTTTAGGGTTTAGGGTTTAGGGTTTAGGGTTTAGGGTTTAGGGACCCCACCAGAATCCCACTGCTTCGCCCAATTTCACAGAACATTGGGGCACCTCCTGGGTCGCACAAGAAGCACACACCCCACAAAACCACCTTTTGTGCGGATCTACTTGCAGAAGTCAGAAGAAGAAGCACCAGAAGATGTAGTTGCCTTACGTCCAGCTAAAACCTGAGCCGTCTCTCGGGAGTTTAGGACTGCTTGCAGAATATAGGCGCCTTATCAATACTTGACTAGGGTTTCGCGGCATGCTATAATAACCCTAAACCCTAAACCCTAAACCCTAAACCCTAAATTCTAAACCCTAAACCCTAAACCCTATAAGGAACCTCAAGGAAGAATTGACTATGTTACAAGTTGAAAGCAGCACGGATCCTTGGCCAGGAGTCGTAGCACTGAGAATTACCAAGACGGTCCATGCATTCTACTATATATTCAATTACATAGGTCCCGAAAAGCATAATAAGTATGGTCGATCGGGGCCTAGTTCCATAATTGCAGTATATGTAGACCCTCTGGGGTAGTGTTCTTCTTTACTAAGGCACTTAACTATGTCATGTGTTCACAGATGTCAGCCAGACAATCCAGCATTTCGCCGAAATGGTTGGAAATCCGGTGAAAGGTTGCCATTGCTTGGCAGTCTTAGTTCCTGCGCAGTTTTGCTCCACACAAACCGCCTCCAAAGAAACACCTTCAGCCCAGGGTTCGAACCCCAAAACCTAAACCCCAAACGCTAAACCCTAAAGTCCTGAAGGCATGCTACGCCTTGCCATGATCGTTTCACCTACCAAGGCAAGTCAAAGCGATCTGCGAGAAGCATGGTGTCCCGTGGATGGCTTCATTCTGTGTTCCTTAGGAATCACGTTGATGACGTTACAAGCCCAACCCTAAGCCCCAAATCCCTTTAATTAAGCTTTAAACTTTCAAGTCTATACAAGCCCAGTCTCAGACCCCAAACCATGGGGCTGAAACTTGTGGAAGGCTTCACAGGGGTGTTAAAGCTTGCATATGGATTGTCTGGCGTGACGAACGGTGTTGTTACGAATTTTCCAAAAAAGCGATGGCTCGGGTATCGGTGTGAGTCCTTACGTCATGGAGCTTTGGGATTATTTCGGGCAAGCAGGGGTTTCCCTTACTTCTCGGTTTGGGGGCTTAGGGTTTTGGGTCAGGGGTGTCTTGTTGATCATGGCTATTGGTGTTCAGGATGTAGAGTTGTTGGGTTTCGGACACGGTCTGGCTTGTAGTAATGTTGTTTTCTCTAAACACAGAAACCTGTTTGTTTCCCGCAAGGGTCTGTGTTTTGCTTCCTGATTGAAGTGCCTCCTTTCCCGGTAATGTACGTAGGCCGTCTTCGAGATCAAGGGGCCTGGCGAAAGCCTACAACCAGCGTCATAAGCACCCTGAGTATAAGCCCTAAGCTTGGCTGCGAACTATTGACAAAGTCCCTGAAAGTCCCTAACTATTGCGCTAGGGGTAGAGGGTGTCCGTGCTGAGATTGTAGTTGCGCTGGCCACTTCTAGTTGAACATGGGGGTTGAGTTGATGTGTTGCATGGCATATTCTAGGGTTCGGTACGGGTGAAAAGGCTCCTTAGAAACATCGGTGAGTGCACCCTAAACCCTGAACTCTGAACTAAACCCTAAAACCGAAATGAACCCTACAGTATACTTTGTCATGAAGTCGCCGATGTTTTCAAGCGAACACGCAAGGTTCCTTACATTCAGGAGAATATCTTTGTGCGCATGAGCAAGGCGCATTGGGCCAAGGAGGTTTAGGGCTTCAGGGCTTCAGGGTTTCGGGTTTTAGGGTTCAGGGTTTAGGGTTTAGGGCATTTCGGCATTTCGGCATTTCGGTGCTAAAGAGTCTGCTGTCAGACGCAGCGCCAGGAAGCTGTACAACAAATGGTCAAAAACATGCAGAGGGGAAAAATTAATTAAGAGCCTCCATGGACTCCAACCACGCCAGCATTGCTGGAGTGTGGCACGAATGCTTCCATCGCAAAATCGCTGGGTCGCCTTGTGCTGCTTGCGATGCGAAAGACGGGATATCCACGTGCAAAGGAAGAAGTGGGCCTATCAAGCGGGTTGCCGGAAGGCCCGCTGTGCTGGCGTCACTTTTACGCGACGTGGAGTCCCCAAGCATGCCGTGCTCCTGCAGCGCCTGAAGGCACTTTGGCGAATCATGTTGGAGGTGGCGGGTTGCCCTTGCAGTCGTCCAGAACTGGCACAAGCAGGCGGGGCACACTGTGCCGTGTAGGTAGCTGCGGGCCAAGCAGGACTTTCCATGCCGCGCAAACAGATGGGCACTGAGTGCTTGCCGGGTAGGGAACAAAGCGGGGCAATGAGGGCATGAATGATCCAAAGCGGAAGAAGCCACAGGAGGGGCCTCCGCGTCAGACACAAGCCAGGCAGACTCATGGCGCGGATCTTGGACCTTACTCAAGGCCTTCCGCACGGCCGTCTTGAAAGCAGGACCATGGTGAACGACCCAATCAGCAAAGCCATGAGGGAAGTCCTGCAAGACCTCTTCCGGGAGGAGAGCAAACCCAACGAGCCACTCGGCATCGCCCCGCAGAAGGCATAGCCAGGAGGCATTACTCACCCTGTCTTCGGCCAGCAACAGGTCAGTAAGCACGGGCTGGGTCAGGCAAACACGCCGGAAGTGAAGAAGCCTTTGGCCACGCAGGAAAGCCCCTGCAGACGGCATCGCAGAGGCAACACATACATGTTGCTCGCCGGGGAGGCTAGGCTGCCCTGTCCAGCGATCGTCCCGGTGAAGGCAACGCAGCAATCCGACATAGCCGCTCCTCCAAGCTGCAAATTCAGCTTTAGTAAGGCGCCCCCAAGTCGGTGCCGTCACTGTGACACATGAAAGTGCTAGCGAGGAAAGGCACATCCTGCGGGTGGGCAAGGGGATGGAGGGATCTCGGAGCACAGGGCGTCTCAGAGGCTTAATCTGACGCCGGGCCTGGGCCAAGTGCTGGCAGATGTCCTGGGAATTTGACTGCTTATCATTGACCACGCCTCCTAAGTGAACATAAGACCTGGTGCAGAAAATGGTCTGAACTCCCTGGTCCGAGGGGAAGGGGAGTAGACCGCCTTGCCTGATAAGCACCTTTTGCCTCATGGCCGGGGCGCCCCGCCCGCGAAATGAAAACATAAGCTCGGACTTGCCCCGAGCATAGTTGGGGGCCATGCCTCGCCTGGTGAATTCAAGGTGCACGCGCTGGAGAACTGCAGTGGTTTTTTGCATCAGGTTCTCAGCACCTGTGGATGCCAATAGCAGCACCGTATCATCAGCCCACACAGGCGCCAAAAGGCGAGCAGCCGAAAACACCTCGTGGGCCACGGGGTCATCGAGCAGGCCGTCATTGTCCAGGTGAGAACGCAGACCCGCAAGAAAGTCCGCCTGAACCAATGCAAAGAGCGCGTCGGCGATAGCATCACCAGGCCGAGTGCCGGCGTGGGTGCGCACGATCGCGCCCCCCTCCTTCATCGTAAAGAAAGTGCCCGCAAAATACTCGCGAAGGAGGCGCTGTTCGTGCTGATCGGCTCCCGCAACAAGGTTGGTCTCGGACAACCAGGCACAGACAGAATGCAAGGATTCCGGCTTGACTCCCAGCTGCTGAAGTACGCTGCAGATCTGCCTATCGTCTTCCAAGTCATCATGAAAGGCCTGTCGGAGGACCCTGTAATAGGCCGAGGAGACATCCAGGAACAAAGCGCAGTTGGAAGCACCAATGGCCGCTGCGATGCTAGCATGCATCTTCAGCACTTGATGTGCCCCTTGGAGCAGCGAGTGAGGGATGCCTCCTTGTTTGCAGCGGATCGTCAGGGAGCTGACGCAACAAAGTGGGCCGTAGCTGCTTACGGAGAACTTTGCCCGGGCCAGAAAGGAGCGCGATTGCTCTGTAGTTGGACACAGACGCTGGCGACCCCTTCCCCTTAAATAAGGAGAAGAGAAGCGTATGTTTAAACTGAACAGGTTCACTCAGCCTGACATGAGCCTTGAGGAAAATCGGTAGCCAAATCTCGGTTGACTTGCGCGGGGCCATTTTCCAGACCCAATCCGGGATTTGATCGGCTCCTGGGGCTTTACGCGCTTTGCAAGCCCGGAACGCGGCCTCAATGACCTCCCACTTAGGCAGATGCTTCAAGTCAAACCCAGGGCAAGGTCCGCTCACAGGGGACACGCGATTGCACTTAAGGTCTTCGGCAGGGCAGACCAGGCCTGCCTCGAGATCAGCAAAGTGCTGCTGCTGAAGGCAGACCTTTTTGGCTTGGGACAGCTGAGCTTCCTCATCGACAATCAGGGTGGTGAAAGGCTTGAGAACTCGCTTGCCTGGGGGCCTCAGTGCTTTGAGAGCATCGAAGAACTGCCGTGAGTCGAAGGGATCTGCAGAGGAACGCAGCCGATCATGCGCGCTGCGTACATAGGCATGCTTGTCCCACGCTACAGCTTTTCTAAGGGCCGCTCGCCAGTGTCGAAGCTCGAGGCACGCATCCCTGAGAAGGCATTGCGTATCAGACAAGGTCCAGCCCTCAGAGGAGAGCTCAGGTCGGCCCTGAGCCTGGCATTGCGACAGTTTGTTCGCCAACCCCTGAAGAATTGCAATGCGCTTGCGGCAAGCTTTAGCAGCGTCAAGAAGGGCAGCAGTGGAGGGCGAAACAAAGGCACGGCACTTTCTCTTGGGCACGGGTCGGCAGTGCTGGCCGCATTTGTTGATAGCCTCGTGAATCTGCTGCACATGCTCGTGCACGTTCAAAGCCCAGGGCAGGCGGGGCAGCTGGCAGATCCGGGCAGTGAGCTCTCCAACGGCTTCAGGTGGCCATTGCGCAGCATCGCGGGGGAAGATAGGCGCTCTGGAAGGGCCCGTGGCTCGCCCTTGTAGCTGGAATTGCACTCTGACCGTCGCAGGGATGTGGTCCTTGTTAAAGAGCTCAAAATCGGGCCATGTGGTCGGGCAGCACCTGCAGTTGCACCAGGACGCCGGCAACGCAACAAAATCGATGCGATACCCCTGGCCGCTCGGAGAAAACCAAGTAGGCTCACGGGCATTGGGGACGAGACTCCCAGTGGAGTCGCTGATAGTGGATGGCAAGAACGCCTCAACAGCATCAGCCCAACCGCGAAGGAAGGAGCCATTGGGAGTTTCATCATCTGCCGCATGGCCACCTACAGAATCAGAAGTGACTGATCCCAGCTGGGCATTCGCATCGATGAGTAGGACGGTGCGTCCTCTGTGCTTACGCAGCCATGGAGCCTGCTCAAAAGCTCGCCACCATGCCTGCAGGGTATCGGTGGCATGACCCGAGTGCGGTGCGTGTGCACAAACACAAAGGATACGCAGGTGAGGCGCTCGAACTTGAACTGCAATGCATCGTGGGTCCGCATGAACACAAGTGAAGTGTGACTTGTCAAAAAGCAAAGGCCTGCCTGCAGCCCATCCGTATGGCTTTTGCATATTGAACAGCAGAGTCACCCCTCCTTCACCCTGCGCACTGGCCGCCGCGAACTCAGCAAAGGATAATCCAAAGCATTGAGAATCAAAGCTCTCTCGGGTCTCCTGGAGGCCGGTTACGTGCGCGCCTTTATCAGCCAGCTGTTTGAGCACGAGAGGCCGTTTGTCCCTCAACGTCTGCACATTGCAAGTGACAAAGGTCAGGCAGAGACTGGCAGTGACGGTGGGCTCAGAGACAGCAGCAGGGGCTGGGAGACAACGGTCAGGGATAACATCGCGGGCCTCGTATCCACCTTCGGCAAGCAGGCCCAGAGTGGGGAAATCCGAACGGCCAGGATCATCTTTGGCGAGCCACGCCCAAGACAGAAAGGGCGATGAAAGAGCAGCCCAAAAGGTATGGGAGAACACTGGGCCTGGTAAGGTTAGCGCTGCCCCAGCCTTGGCTACTGCATCAACAATCTCGTTGTACAGATGGCCACTGTGTCCCTGCAGCCATCGAGGAGAAAGCGAGACTCCCCGACTTTGACACCATAAGGCAATGGGCCGAAGCTTTTGTGCGATGGTGCTGCAGGAGTCCCCGTTCTTAGCGCTGCTGAGGCCGGCCACAATGTCACCCGCACCTTGACAGTCATGCCACAGGAAGACCTCCGACCCCGCGGGGAGACTGGCGGACCAAAAAGAGGCGATCAAACACGCAATGACCTCAGCATCAAAGGAGGAGGCGGAAGCCCCCAATGGGCGCTGGAGGAAGGGCTGCAAGGAACCTCCTGCAAAACCGACGCTGTGTAAATGGCCAGAGAGAGAATCCTCTGCGCGTAGGAAAAGCCCCCAACCGCAGGACAAAGAACTGCCCTTGCCAAGACGGGACCCATCCGTGAACAGATGAAAACGGCTTATCTGGGCTGCAGGTTCAGAGCAGGGAGCGATTCGGCAGGCCAAAGGCGTGAGCTTTTTGAGGAGCTCCCAATCGCAACGCCAGAAATCAAGCCAGGGAAGGGCCAAGACATCCAGCCAGCGCTGAAATTCTTGCACGGAACCAGGCTGATCAGACAAGTCCCTGTCATGAAGACAAAGGGTTCGCCGGGGCACAGCACCCGCACCAGAAACAGATAAATTTTGTCCATGGCGAGAAGCAGCCAGGTCCGGGCACAAAGCACACGAAGGATCTGAAGAGCCAGCGGCGCCCGGGACGCTAGAGACAACCGG
Source organism: Symbiodinium sp. CCMP2456 (assembly GCA_905221635.1). Taxonomy (NCBI): domain Eukaryota; class Dinophyceae; order Suessiales; family Symbiodiniaceae; genus Symbiodinium; species Symbiodinium sp. CCMP2456. Next base: position 57,047 of record CAJNDV010033885.1, read on the forward strand.
GCCCTTGGGAAGCAGACGGCGACCCATAGGCGTGACCACGGACACAAGGTTGTCCCGGAAAGCAGGCTGGTTGTTTGGGCGGCGACGCGCATCCGAGACCACTTCATTAGCCGTAGCAGGGTCACCCTTTGCAAGGCCTGTGTCATGACGGATCACTTTGGCGCTGATCTGCAGGAGGCTGGTGCTGCTGCTAGCAACAGACATGCTGCGAGGAGACGCCACACTGGCACTCTGGATGGGCCGCACAAATCGGAAACGAAAAACTTCGCCATGCATCAACGGAGGCACTCGCAACTCGAAGCCCAACGGGCAAGGGAACAGAGCGGTGTGTAGAGGTGCCCCTGGTGAAATTGCGATAGTGGACACATATTCAGGGTGGCCTACGACCACTGCAAGCATCGACAAGCAGGTGTCCCTCGTATCAACTGCGACGAAGACAGCGTCAGTCAAGGAGATAAGAGATTGAGCTTGATGCAGGGAGACCCCCGCTCCGAACAGACCTGTAGCCCTCAAAAGGGGCTCTGCTTCTTCCAAAGTTGGGACCACATCCATTCGCACATGGAAGAGGAAGGGTGGACGAGACACTCCAAGCACCCAGATGGCTGTGCGGCCGGCTCCTCTTGTACCCAGGGACCGGAGTCTGGACTCGGCCGCCCTACTAAAAAAGGACTGAAATCCCTGGTCAGAGCGCGTGGCCGATTCAGGGGTTGGGTTACCCGGCACTCTGGTGCAGCGAGGAAGGCGCTGAGGCCAGGACCACACCGCCAATGTCGGCAATTGCCTCATCACCACAGTGGCGGCATTAACCAGTGATGCAGAAAGCTGCAAGGCAGGCCTGAATTGCACAAGGTCCCCTGAAGAAACGACTGATCTCCGCATGAGCAAGGCAGGGAAACCATTGACAAAGACCTCCAGATTCTGAGACCTTTGCTCAGGAGAGAGGAGCTCCTCTGGTAGCGTGCCAGCAGCCACTTCTACGGTGCTCAATGATGCGCCTCCCCCAACGCTATCAATCAGTAGAGTTGCAGTTGCTTGCTGGGGATTGCGGGCCAGAATAAAGGGGATAACCCAAACTCCATCAGCGCGCTCCTCTGGAAACGCAAGGGGCAGCTGGACATAGCCATCTTCAGGAAGGCGACCCTGCCGCGCAAAAGCCCCAACTAACTGTGCCACCGCCCCGATAGCATCAGCGCGCTGAAGAGCAACGGGCCGTGTGCGAGCGACTTGCCTTCCGCTCACCATGGAGAAAATGACACGGCGCTCTGGCAGAGAGGGGGCCCCGGTAGTCGTGACCGTTGTGCAGCCTGAGGGCCTCGCAGGGACCCCAGGATGGAGGCGCAGCCATTCGATTGCCTCAAAACACCCCGGAAGCTCCACATGTACTTGGCCGGCCTGATCTTGGAAAAAGGGGCGGGCTTCAGCAAGGCGATCTCCGAGTCCGTCGTCGTAAAGTGCGCCAGCTGTTCAAGCATTTGATGATGGCTCATTCCTGGCTCAAAGGGGCAGGCGGTGACCGGACCTCCAATGGGTCTAAGGTCCACCGGCAGCACATGCCATCCTAACGGGATGTCTTCCGTAGTCAGGACAAGTTGAGGTTCCGGAAGCCCCTGTAGCGACGACTGTAAAACTCGGATGTGTATCACGTCGGCACACAGAGAAGAGGCCTCATTGGCGATTTGCTGAAGCGTCCAGGATCCATTGGCGCTAAGCACCCTGGGTAGTCCTTGTGGGGCAAGCGAGGTGAAATGGAACTGCGAAGAGCCGTAAGGCGTAGCGACAACATCAATGTCGAAAAGCATGAGCTCCGATGCAGGCTGCAGCGCGGCAGGGGCCTCAAAGAGAAAGACAGGCTCCGCCCGGAAAGCAGCAGTATTAGAGGAGGGCTGCAGGCCGGCAATTCTCCCCAACAATGCAGGCACACCCTCAGCATCCATACAGCCGGCGCGGCGGGCCGGTCGAGTTCCAAAGGCGCCCGGATCCATGCGCCTGACCCAGGTGGTGGTCAGCGTAGCCGACTCCTGCATCGGTTCAACATGCGCAAGGGCAGGGGCAGCAGGCAGGCGCTCAAGCACTAACCAATCATGCGAAGAAACAGGGGCAGCAAGGCTATCAACGCTGCTGCCCGTCGCATCCTGCATAATGAAAGCCGCATCACGCATGTCCGAGAGAGCTCGCCCCGCGCGGCAGTCAACATCTCGCAGGGCGCCAAGAACCTCATGCACAGTCATGGCCGGCCTGGCCTCAATAGTACACACACCAAGACCAAGGCCTCGCAAGTCAACTGGCAGTGACTGGCTGGGCTGCGCAGCATGGGCGCGCGTGAGAACAAGCTGTGGCCCCGAAAAGCCTGGTAGAGGTCTTAACACCAGGTGCAAAAGCCTTGTCCGAAACGGAGCAGAGGTGACCGCATCAGCAGCACATTCCAACAGGCTCCAGTGAGGCTCTCGTCTGCGTATGCGCTTGTGATAGACGGGGTCAAAGACAGTGAAATGGTGGCCTGGTCCGTCTGTGCCGTCTCCATCAAGGGCCAACGCAGTGCCCTCGAGGGGCGTGTCGAGAAGGGGGCCTCGTACCGAAGCGGGCTCAAGGGGCACAACCCTGGCAACGATCATCTGAAGGTCAGAGGGTCTTGGCAAGGCACGAGTGGGGCCATTGGGCATGGGCGGAACAGAAACAGGAGAGCCACGACTCTCATCAGAATTGTGAACAGGGTCACCTTCATAAGTGACACCAGGGAGCTCATGCAAAGGAGAAGCAATGAGTGCAACCCACTCCGGCAAAACTTCTTCCACAATCCAATGAGCAAAAGGTGACCCGTCCGGAGTGACGAAACGGCAGCCACCAGCTTCCCACAGGCCTCGGAACCGCCCATGGGGATCAACTCCCTTATCTCTTAAATATCCCCACAAGAAAACCGCATTGCCTGCAGGGGACACAGAGACGGAGTGCACAAGACCACCGACCGCCCGAAGGTCCACGATCAGCACACGATAGCCAGGAGGCTCGTTGCCATCTTCCACCACGAGCTGCGGGGTGGGAAAGCCGTGCAAGGCCTGCACAACAAACCTGGCTGCACTGATGGGGTAAGGAACCATGCGCTGTGCAGCGGCAACGAAGTCAGGTAGGCTCCAGTATGGCAATGCACCTTTGACCTGGTGATCGAGCCTGCGCTCAAACACAGTAAAGCGGAAGCCACTGGCCGAGGTATCCCGTGGAAGGACAACAGCATCGGGAGGGCTATGGCGAGAGGGCTGCAGGAGGCTCACGCACTGCCAAGGCGAGGGCCTAGCACGCTCAAACAGGGCCTCAATGACACTCGGGTTGGGCTGAGAAACAACGCCGGCAACAAACCGGGAGGCAGCAGGCACCGAGGAGGCCGGCAGAGCGCAAGGGGCAACAAAGCAAGCGGACGATGCCGTGCTAGCAACGGGCTGCACAGGCTGCGACAGAGAACAGCGGGCCCTTGCAATCATTGCCGGAGTAAAGGAGGAGGCCCTGGGAGGAAGGGCCGAAGGCACCTCGATTATGCAATCCCCGCCCCATGGAACTGGCGGGACAGACGTGAGCCGTGATGTACCACACTCCTGCTGGAAACTGGAGGAGCTATACAAGCGAGCCAAGTCTCTGGCCCATCGGTTTCCGAAACAACTGTGCGAGTCAGGAAAGCCGACCCTAAGGGGAAGAGGGTGCCTATGTACATGCAAACAGCTACCAAGCCGCCTGCACAGTGGGCTGCCCGCTGTGTCGGGCTCAATGCACCTAGAGTCCCAGCCACTAGTCGAGTGAACGGTCTTTTCCCAGGCACTCGACTCCAATGCGTCGTGATCGACCCAAAGGGGATCGCGGAAAAAGGAGTCAGAGCGCACCGGTACATCCGCACACTCGACTCCATGCTCAAAGGCCGCCTCAGCCGTCCCATGACTGCGCGGGCCCAAAGGAAAGCCAGAGGCGAAACCTTTCCCCAGGCCTCTGACTGCATCAGTGACATCGGTCCCATTGTCACCATGCTGAAGACCGGAACACTGGAAAGCCAGAGGACCGGGTGCCGGCAACGCCTCGAACTCATCCTGAGCGAAACTCATCCAGAGACTGCTCCCATCATGCAGTCTCTTGTCGGCGTTGGCGAAAGGATTGTCGGCCTCATCAGACACATAGTCCTGCAAGGCCACGTCAGCTTGAAGACAAAGCCCAAGCAAAGGGCCCCAGAACTCTCCTGTAAAGCTCTGGTCATCCGTGATGGAACTAGGTACCATCCGGGGGCAGCCTGGCCCAGCAGCCTCTCTGAGGCAAGCTACTGGGCCGGACGAGGGAGCGCCAGCGATCCATCGGCCGAAACATTGGCCGCCTCGCCGCTTGACTTCGCACGTCTGGGCGTGCGCTCGTGATATTGCTCCGCTTGGGCCTCGGCTGCTAGCTGGGCGTGGTTGAGAGCCTCCACCAGTGCCAGCTCCTTGTCGTTGGCCCGCTCCACCGCAATGGACCGTGCCGACTCTCGTTCGGCATCCCGCATCACTTCTGCTTCCATAGCCTCTGCAACATCGTCCACGCCAGTGAGGTCCACATCCACTGTATTGGTGGGGGCATCCCCATTGGCTTGCTGGATGGCCCTGGTTGAAGCTGCAAGCTGGGCCGTCCACTTTTCCTCGGCCTCGGCGTAGTTCTTCATGCTGGCATTCTTGATCTCCAGTTGCTTCGCCAAGAGATCCTTGAGGCCCGCCAAGTAGCCGTTCCACTCGGCAGTGTATTGCGCCCGTGCACGCCTGAGGTTGCTCAGCTCCTGCCTGGCCTGCGCCTGCTGCTTGACGAGCTTGTGCAAGGACTTCGCCGTGAAACGGTGGTCTGCCGCCACATGATTCTCCAGCAGCGCTTGGACCTGAGGTGGTAGCGCATCCATCTGCTGCGTCAGAGCCGTCATCAGCTCCACCATCGCTGTGGGAATCTTCTCCCCGCCGTCTGGCAGGACCGGAGCAGCAGGGGCCGCCGGCATAGAGGCCTGAGGGGTTGCCGGCAAAGCCTGGAGCAGTTTCTGCGACAACGGGACCGAAGGGGCCGACGGCGACGGCTCCCCTGAAGAGCCTTTCGGCTGAGACGACTTGCCCGCGCCTTTGCCACGCGAGCCCCCCTTGTCGTCCCCTTTGCCTTTGCGCCTCGGAGACTTCGGCCTCCACCCATCTGTCCTCCTTCTTGGTGAGCTCGGCATAGAACCCCATTGTGCCTGCCCATTCCAAGCAGTCGCGCCATTCCCATACTGGGAATTGCTGTAGCTGTTCTGGTCCCACCGACTGCCACACGAGGAGCAGAAACTTGCGGTAACCTTGTTTGTTGTACCGCACTGGCACCTCCACGGAGTCATTGTAAGGCGAAGACGGGCGCGAGCTTTGGCCACCAATGTACTGCGGGAGTGGTGGCCACCGAGTGCAGCCAGCGCTTCTCGGACCTGCCGAAGGTGAACAAAACCCCCGGAAGTCCAAAGCCGAAGCGTGGTACGACCACGCGTCCGGTTCTTTCTTTCCCTCCGATGCCAAGCAGGCTCCTTCGGAGTAGTCCTCCGGCCTTGTCCAACGGGGGACGTGGTCGAGGAGGTAGATCAGCAAGTAGGATAAAGTCAGAAAAAATCCCACTGCACAGGGACAACCGCGTCCCATAAAACGCCAAGAGGCAGTGTCCCCACGACACCACCTCGAGAAACCAGCCTCAAAGGAGGGGACAAGCCAGCCTCCAAGAGGGGAAGGGCAAAAAAAAGCCTCCCAGAAAGGGTACAGCTAATCAGCCGGGTGCTGCCCAAAGGCCCAAGCACCCACGCGTGGTTCCGCAGAACACACTAGGGTCAGGAAGCGACGCTGTGGACTCCTAGGAGAAACTACACAGCACGCTGAAGCCCAACGCCTAGGGTTTAGGGTTTAGGGTTTAGGGGTTTAGGGTTTAGGGATGCTTGGTATGTTTTTTTGGTAAAAGAGAAGTATACCGCGAATTGTAGAGGGATCTGGTTTAGGGCACATTCCCATGTTACCCTGAAGTTCCCACGCCTACCAGACTGGCAGTAGCTTTTGTGGCAAAAGCCCTCAACATATACAAAGGCCTCAAGATTCGTAGTAGTTGTTCCTGAGCCGTCTCTCGTGTTGTTCCTATCCCTGAATCCTTCCTGAGGCAGGCATACATACGCAAAGTACGATTTTAGCATATAAGCAGCTGCATATCTGTACATATATATGTATATATACAT
>CAJNDV010033885.1:65666-85521 GCA_905221635.1 Symbiodinium sp. CCMP2456
CTCCAGGCGCAGAGCTTACGAGGGTTCCCGGTTTAGGGTTTAGGGTTTAGGGTAGGGTTGGGGTCTAGGGGTTTAGGGTTTAGGGTTTTAGGGTAGGGTTTAGGGTTTAGGGTTTAGGGTAGGGTTTAGGGTCTAGGGGTTTAGGGTTTAGGGTTTAGGGTTTTAGGGTAGGGTTTAGGGTTTAGGGTTCCTATAGTGTCGGTTTAGGGTTTAGGGTTTAGCGCTTAGGGTTCCTATACCTAGGGTTTAGGGTTTAGGGCTTAGGGTTTAGGGTTCCTATACAGTCGGTTTAGGGTTTAGGGTTTAGGGTTTTGGGTTCCTGTACAGTCGGTTTAGGGTTTAGGGTTCGTATACAGGGTACTCTAAGATTTCCTTCAAGGCACCGAGCAGTGTATGCTTTTTGAGAGAACGGAGGTTTAGGGCATTGGCGCCTTCTGGAGTTGATGTTTCCGGATACAGGGTGTAAGTTTTGAAGGTTTAGAGCTTTGAGGCTTTGTGATGTTCGTGGTTTTAGGCCGTTTAGGGTTTAGGTTGTGGAGAGGTTAGTGTTTGGGGGGTTTAGGGTTTTTTTGGGGGGTAGCGCATTGTTACGGGTAGTTCGGAGTCTTGCTGAGGATTGCAATATCAGGCAATCCCAAGTTGGCTGAAGTTTAGGGTTAAGGGTGAAGCCATAGAAGCATACGGACACTAAGCCCTAAACCCTGGGGTGTTGTTGAGAATTGGAAGCAGTGGACCGATCCTGCAAACCGAAAGCCTTAAACCCTCGACCGACCCACCTGCAAGGTGACATGGTGCTGCTTTGTGGGGAGGAGGGTGCCGGTAAGTCTACTCTGCTGAAGGTTTTGGCCGGCATGTGGCCACTGGGACGCAAGATCCCAAGATCCTAAAGAACCGCTGAAAAGCTCTAGCATCGCAAAATCCCTCTACGTAACCCATAAGGGCCATAACCCTTCAACAACTCATCAACACCCCCGAATCCCAAACCTTTACGCGAAAATCCACCCCCGAAGCCCATCGTCCGTGCTTCTACGCCGGCTGTTCTGTAGGGTTTATAGGGCTTAGGGGCATAATGCAATAGCTGGCTCCAAGTTCTGTTCGAATCTGTTCCATGGGCTTAGGATTGAGGGCTTTGGAGTTGGGTATATAAAGCCCGAAACCCTAATATAGGGGACTTAATCATCACCTACATTATGTTGGGGGTTCCTTATCATAAGTATAGTCTATCATACCCCAAAACCCTATTCAAATTCTTAAGGCCCTCACCTTATTCCCCTAAACCCTAAACCCTACACCCTAAACCCATTCCCTACAGGGCCGATAGGGTTCCGGGCTTGCGAGCCTCCGAGGCTTCTCGCTTCGGGGTACTATGGCGGCCTTAATAATTACATATACCCATATAATTAGTTTTTAGGGTGTAGGGCTTTGGGTCTACATTTTGTTGGTTTATGTTAGGGTTTAGAGTTTAGAGTTCAATCACTGCAGTAGTTGCAGCAAAGGCCTTACGTGGACAATCGGGAGGGCACTGCTTTGGCGAGCAAGAAGGATGTGGTTCTGATCCCCCAGAAGCCGCGTTTGTTGCTTGGCTGCATGTGCACGGCATGGTATGATGGTACTTTGTGCGGCTTCAGTGAGACTTCGACACGAAGCATAGTATTAGTAGAGGACATGCTTTAGATCGAGGTGTTGGGTCAGGATGTTTGTGCTGTTGGCGGTGAGATGCTACCGCTGCGGCTGCTGATGATGATGACGACGACGAAGGTGATTACAATAATAAGCGATGTTGGTAATAGATATGTTCGTGATGATTACTATCATGAGAAGGAGGAGGGGGAATAGGAGGAGGAGGAGGAGGAGGCCGACGGCGATCTTCCTGATGGCTCTGATGTCATGCGATTTCGAGATGCTGCCGGTGATGTTGGTGATTGGCTTGAGTCCGGATGACGCCAAATCCATCTCGAGCTGAGCCCCATGCCCAGGACCAAGCACGCTAAACCCTAATCACCCAGGCCCCCAACCCCTAAACCCTAAACCCTGAACCCTGAACCCTGAACCCGAAACCCTAAACCCTAAACCCTAAACCCAGAACCAAGACCTACTGGTAGAACCTGAGTCCCTTTCACCGTGACCTCCAAGGCCACAAACCTTAGACGGACCGAGGCCCATGCCCATGTCCCTACATGAAGCTGTGGCTTTCCCGGATGTGCCCGACACTTACACCGAGGCCAGGCCATGGCCTCTCTTTCGGATTTGGGAGTTTTCGAAAATTAGGGCCACCTTATTTTGGGGGTCCTTATAATAAGGATCCTACTATTTAGGGTACTATCTTAGGGACCCCTATATTCGGAAACCCCCATTTGGCTACGGCCTTAGGACCTAAACCCTCAAACCCTAAACCCTAAACCGTGGCTCTGATCCTTACCCTGAACCCTAAGCCCTAAGCCCTAAAACCGTGGCTCTGATCCGGGGGAACCCTAGGGTCTGGGATTAGGGTTCAGCTAGAGTTCCGGGTTTAGGCTTCAGGGTTTTGGCTTTAGGGTTTAGGGTTTTGGCTTCTAGGGCTTTCAAGGCGCAGGGGATCTGCGCAAAGAGAGCTCTCGGATTCGCAGCTCCAAACCCAAAAGCCTAAACCCTAAACCCTGAAACCCTGAACCCTAAACCCTGAATGCAGACCCTTTTTTAAAACGAAACCTCAAACCCTTAACCCTGAAACCCAAAACCCTGAACCCAGACCCTTTTTAAAAAAGAAGCCTCACAACTCTAAACCCGTCCTAAACCGTAAACCCTAAACCCTAAACCCTAAACAACCCTAAACCCCCCTAAACCCTAAACCTTAAACCCTAAACCCTAAACCCTAAACCAAACCCTTCTAAACGGCGCTCGGAGGCAGAGGTTCGAGCCGCCCTGGATCGCGTGGGCTTGGCTGAGCTGGCGCAGAAGAGTCTGGTGGCTCTGGGGTTTGGTCTACCTTAAGAACCCAAAATCCACCTTTTTTGTAGGTTCTTATTACAAACCCTAATATGGGATTTATGGTGACCCTACAAAAAAGTAGGTTTGGGGTTCTTAATTAAGGTAGGGTTCAGGGGTTTAGGGTTTACGGTTTAGGGGTTTAGGGTTTGGGGTTTGGGGTTTTAGGATTTGGGGCTCCCCTGAAACATGCCCCCGCTTCACGGTTTAGAATGTAGGGTTTCCTTAAACCCTAAACTGCAAAACCCCCTGAGCCCCGATTCCCTAGACCCTGAACCCTACACCGACTCTCGCTGAGGTTTTCGGGTGGGGTTCGGGTTTTCGGGTTTAGGATTTAGGGGTTTACGGTGTGGGTCGCGGGTTTGGGGTTGTGGGTTGTGGATTCAGGAGGTTTGGGGTTTCGCATTTCGGGTGAAGGGGTCCCGAGGGCTACTTCTTAACCTAAGTACGTGCTGCTTTTTGACTCCGAAAAGAAAAGGGGGGGGGGCACGAAAGCATGCTACTATGGGTGTGTGGTCTTAGGGTCGGGCCCACGTGATGTTGGTGCTCCTTTGTTGTGAATCCTTCCAAAAATGAGACGTGGACGCGTCCTTGTTGATAGATCTGAACCGCCAACCCAATGCATGCAGACTCCAGGAATAATATAGCTGTGTCTTCAATAAAACTGGCAGTCCAAGCCTGGACCCTAAACCCGAAACCTTGCGACCCCTCAATTTTCATCCCAAGCAACCCTATATACCCTTGTAGTAGCCCTTATTATTACAGAGCCATTTTATGGATCTCTTGAATTGTCATTAGGGCCTCTATGTTAGTTCGGGTTTCGGTCCTGGGCTTTTCGGTGTGGGGACTTGGTGCCAGGCTCAGGGCTTCGAGGTTTCAGGGACTTCGGAGGTAGGTCGAAGGAATTAGTAATACCATCGCCTATTTTTCTCCGATATATCGATATACATACACACACGCACACATATATATATATATATATGTATATCGAGCTTTAGTAGAGTATCAGCCCCAAAGCACGCAAAACCCTGAACCCTAACCTGCGAGGAGATCCAGATGGATGTCAACAGCACCCTCTCCGGTGGTGAATTTCAGCGACTGCTCGTGGCACATTGCCTTCTTGCGAGGCCGTCCGGGGTTAAGGGTTTAGATATGACGATTCCCACGGTAAGGGTTATCAGATTGCAACATCGAGCCGGACTCCCTGAATTAAGAGATTTTGGAGTGCCTGGGTTACAAACCCCAGGCCCGTCCTACACCCTAAACTCTACCAATCCACATCGATGCTGGGAAGTCACTGACTATGGGGTTTAGCAAAGAGGGGCGAATGCTTCGCTAACGTCTACTAGAGACATGCAGCAACTAATCGTGGATGTAAGTAAGGTGCAGTAGCCAGTAGTAGATAGAAATGTTTGAGTGGCTCCCGGGGTGTAGACACCCGAGGAACATCAGGAGGGTGGGTCTTTCTGTGGTTTTTCCGATTCTTCGCCACGTCATTTTGGCAGCTAAGCACGAGAACCCTCCTCGGATTTTGCCAGGCCATCCTGGATTCTGCTGGACGAGCCCAGGTCTTTGTTTAGAGTTTAATATAGAAGCCTACATAATTACCTTCATTATTCTTTGGATTCCCTATTATACTTATACCGTAAAGGAGCTCAAACAACCCTATTCTAACAATTAAGGCCCCTAAACCCTAAACCCCCTTATAGCAACCCTTATAGTAGAACCGTTTTAAGGAACCCTCTAAAAGGAACCCCAAAACCCTGTTCTATTTATTAAGGCCACTTTTTTTTGGCGGGTTTGGGGTTTGGACCGGAGGGACTTGTCTGTCGAACCCTGAATCCAGAGCCCTAGCTTCAAATCTCTGCCAACCCGAAGCCGACCTTACAAGTCTTAGGGTTCAGGGCTTCGGGTTTAGGGCTTAGGGTTTCGGGTTTAGGGTCTGGGGTTTAGGGTTCAGGGCCTAGGGTTTAGGGTCTAGGGTCTAGGGTTTAGAGTTTAGGGCAAAGGTTCAGGATTACATCTCAGGCTCTATTTTTCTCTCCGCGGCCCAATCGAAGCCAGTCTGAGACAGCACACCGCGTCCGAGGAGTCTATGGCCCACATGTCCACTATTTGCCGCACTGATCTGTACAAACTGCTCGTGGACGACCTCGTGAAAGGTGGGTTTAGGGTTTAGGGTGTAGGGTTTAGGGTTTAGGGTTTAGGGGTTTAGGGGTTTAGGGTTTAGGGTTTAGGGTTTAGGGCGGGGCAGCAAAAGAGCCTAGTGTGGGTGTTTAGAGTGAATAAAGAACTTGAGTTTACAGTGGCGGGGACTGTAATATAGGGGCCTAAATATTTATAGGCACTAGCTTTTTTTGGGGGGATCCTTATCATGGAGAACCCCTGATTGATCCCTTTGATCCCTTACCCCCCTAACTCCCTAGCACCCCCCACCCCGCAGCCCGAACGAGCTAAGCACTATCCGAACATAAACCGAAACACACCAAACATCATCAATCCTGACGAGAAACCCTTAACCCTGAACCCTCAACCAAGCCATCCGGGGTTCGTCATCGGGTCTGGAAATGACCCGGTGTCGGGGCTTTTGGTTTAAACGATTGTGGCTGTAGGGTCTAGGTTTTTCAGAGTTTAGGTTGAAGCTGAAAGACGGTGGTTGCAGGCAGCGGCGCTGGAATCGTCAGCACCTGCCACAATTGGCAAGAGCTTGCTAGCTTCCACGACCGCTTCTACCGCATCGAGGATGACGGGTTGTTGAACAGACTCTTGTGCCCTGATGGCCCTAGACTAACCCTCGTAGCAACCCTTATAGTTACAGAGGCCGCTTTAAGAATTGAAAAAGGAACCCCATCGTGACCGAAGTTTACAAATTCGAACGACTTCAACTAGGCTTCGAGCCACCCGCAGCTCTTCGTGCTTCTCACATCTTGTCGAAGCCTGTCTGTAAATCACTACATACCGGAGCCAGAAGCTATTCTTACCCAAGTCTCCAAACCCTAGAGCTAAACCCTAAAACCCTAAACAGGGCATTTCAGGATTTTGTAGTGCTTCGTTGCGTCGGCGGCTTGACAGATTCATGGCACGGTCCTCCGGGCAGTAATCGGACAGGTCGGCCCCTAATCACCACATAGGAGCATGGCCTCTTCACAGACACTATTTTCACCCTAATCTTGATCCCTAACCCTGATCCCTAAACCCTAATCCCTGATCCTAAACCCACAAAACCCCCTAAACCCTAAACAACTTTGCAGTTGCAGGAGAACGAGGCTGCCCGCCGCGTCTCGACTCTATTCGGTTCTGCAATCCCAAATCCGCCCATTAAGATGTTTAGGATCTAGACTTAGAGTTTAGATGTTTTGGAGCTGTTTAGGATTTAGAGTTTCGATGTTTAGTGTTTAAAATTTCGGTGTTTAGGGTTTAGGATTTAGATTCTAGGTGTTTCGGAGTGGGTGTAGGCTCTAGGGTCTAGGCTTTAGGGTTCTCGAGCTTGTTGTACTTAGGGTTGTTTCGGCGCGCAACCTAAACCGAAATTCGTGAAGTACAGTTGATGATATAAATCCTGCATTGCCCATAGCAAGGAATATAACTTAGAGTCCTTAAGGTAATGCAGGTTCATATCATCAACAGTAATTATGTGTCACCACCCACATCTCTCAAGTTGGAAGGTGTTCGGGGTCGTTCTAGGGTGTGGGCTTTATGGTCAAGAGCAGCAAAGGCGTCGTGCCATTCCAGCCGGACGGCAGCAGCGGCGGCGGCAAGGAGGTCGTCCCCTAAACCCTGAACACCCTAAACTCTAAACCCTAAACTCTAAACCCTAAATCCTAAATCCTAAGCCCTAAGCCCTAAACCCTAAACCCTAGACCGTGTAGACCCCGAAACCCCAAACTCTGGACACTAGACACCAACTAACTGAGATCCTGAAACCCTGAAGCCCGGCGAAAGAGGTCGGTTTAGGGTTTAGGGTTTAGGGTTTAGGGTTTAGGGTTTAGGGTGGTCAAAGTAGTTTTTGATACGCTTCATGATATGCGGAGCTTCCGAAAATTAGGGTACCTTATTTTGGGGTCCTTATAATAAGGATCCTACTATTTAGAGTACTATATTGGGGTCCCCTATTTTCGGAAACCCCCCATATAAATCCTGCATTACCCATAATAAGGAATATACCATACTTCCCATAGTTTAGGGTCCTTAAGGTAATTGGCGATTTATATCATCAACAGTAGTACTCCCCCTATAGGTCGTCTAAAGTTATGCTATAATGAAAGCAGCGGAGCTCAGCCCCCTAGCCCACTTTTGTAGATGTCAAAAAAGCTCGGTCAACACAGCTTGCTCAAAACATTTCGCTCAAAAAGCTGCGGTCAAAACTCAGGGATCCAAACCCTTGCCTGTACAAGTTCTAAACACCCTACTTGGAGGGTCGGGAGACTTAGTAAGTAGGTAATAAGTAGACCTATAAGTACTTTGAAAGGGACCCTAATTGGGGTTATAGTACTTATAAGTCTATAAAATAACCATTTACTAAGTCCCCCGACCCTCCAAGTAAACCCTAAACCCTAAACCCTAACCCTAAAGCCTGAATGTTAGTGGACTGGCGGCTACGGGCTACGAGCCTTTGGAGGCTTTAGTCTAGGGCTCTGGTGTTATAGGGGGTTTAGAGTTTAGGTTCGGGTGTAACAGGGTTTAATTAAGAGTAGGGGTTGCTTAGGGTTGGGGAAGTTTGGGATTTCGGTTCCGGGTTTAGAGCTCTCGGGGTATGAGGCCTTTAGGGGTTCAGACAAGCCTACATGGGTAGTTCTCTAGGTCATTCTTATAAATGTGTGCTTTATTTGGGATCTAGAAAGGGCCCTAGTTTAGAGAATTACGCAGATCTTTTCGGGACGTCGAGTGTTATGATGACATCGTGTGGGGTTCGTTGGAGCCTGATCGTCTGCGGGGCATCATCCATGATACCCTAAACCCTAGACCCTAAACCCCTAGACCCTAAACCCTAAACCCTAAACCCCAAACCCCAAACCCTAAACCCTAAACCGAAACCTTAACCGTCTAGCATCCTTGCAGTGTCAGCATCTGCACGGAGAAGTCGGAGAAGTGAAGAAAGACTGTACAGGCTTTCAATACTGCGGGTTGCGAGCCGACGATCCTGAACTACTACAGAAGCCTTACTTAATTAGTAGCTACCTATACTATTTTTTTGGGGGGGTTAGGGTTTAGGGTTGGGGTTCTTATTGTAATTATAGTAGAATATACCACCCAAAAACCCCATTCTAATTACTAAGGCCCCTACCAGAAGCTCCACGTCTTGAAGTTCCTGAAACCCTACAGGATATTATGGCCAAGGTGGAGAGCAAGGACGGCTTAGGGTTTAGGGTTTAGGGTTTAAGGTTTAGGCTTTAGGGTTTGGAGTTTGGGGTTTATGCACCGGGTGGTTGGATTCTGATGTTGCTTTGACGTTTGTGGTGTACATTTCTGGGCTAGGATCGGATACCCTGGGTGTCTCAGAGGTAGGACTCTGCTGTCACAGCCGGTGCTGGATGAAAGCTGTCAAATCTAAGCTTAGTATATATATATATATACATATATGGATGGAGGCGGCAGGAATTCTGACACTTTACTTGTCGTCGGCTGAACTTCGGAACCACCCACGGCGGACAGTTTCTGATTGCGGAGTTTGAGTTCAGGACGCAGCGTTCATCCACAGCTTAGGGTTCGGGGCTTGCGCTAAGGGCACGGAGACAGCACACCTTTTTGTAGTCAGTACCCTAAACCCTAAACCCTAAACCCTAAGTGTTCGAAGCTCCAAGCTGGTCTACACCTGCTCCCTGGGTACGAAACCTTGAGCTTTGCGCTCTAAACTCTAGAACCCAGCACGCTGAAACTCGCAATTCCGCTGCATCCTAAGACCCTAGACTGGAGCCATAACCCAGAAAGCCCTGAAACCGTAAAGCCCCAAAACGCCCAACACCCCACATCCTTGAACTCCCTAAACCCTAAACCTTTCGACAAACTCCTAAGGCCACAAAAAGCTTAAGCTTTCAACACGGGAGCTTCTGCCAGGACAGGGAGATTGCGAGATTACGCACCGAGCTCCTCCAGCTCCAGCAGGGACCACCTCAAGTGAAACCGGCTGAGGCGTAGGTGCCCAGTAGTTGAAGGTAGTATGGAGGTCCGAGTAGCCGTTGTTACTCAGACAGTCAGATCACCTTCCATAAGGGTATCGCCGGTATCGTCCCGTCATCGCTTTCACGCTGGGACGGGCACCTCATGTGTTTGTTTCTTGCATAATTTGACCTATCTGCAGGGGCCGCAGGCGCAGAAACTCGTCCTGCCCAGTGAATTGGCTTTCTGACGTTATATTCACCTCGACCCTGACAGGTGCCACATTATCAAGCAATCTACATAAGTAGAGGACACTAACCAGAAAATCACTCCATAGACAGGGTACGATGGACCTCGGACGAAGAATCCTCCCCCTCAAGAGTGGAGGCTTATTTACAAGGGGTTCGTATTACTGCGCAGTGGATCTAAGTAATTATGGGAGGGTTGTCCTTCTATTCTTGACTCAACCCTAAACCTATAACTCTACTCTATATGGAATTATCATTGACTACGATATAGACAAATACAACATTCTAAATTCGATTTTTACGAACAAATAAATAATTCGAAAAAATTGGCTCGGAAACAATATTAAAAAGAAAAATAAAATAGAGGATTAGGCAATAATAGAATGCAATTAAAATTGGAATGGACTCGTTTGGGAAACAATAGGGGGTCTTACTGTTGATCTCTTATTTAGTCTTCTCTATTAAATATAGCGTCGAATTATCGAGTGGAAACAATCGGAATCTTAAGAGATTTGATTTTAGTTTAGTGATTTATATAAGAATTGCTATTTTAATAAAATTCTTGTTATAAATATTTGGTTTAAAAATGGGTCTTATAATTAAAATTTTGCAAGGTCATTTTCTTGATTTAAGAGATCTCTTTATTTAAATATTCTTGAATTTTTCGATTAGTATTAGAACTAAGAATAATATATCGATAAATCTATAAATCGAGGAGATCGATAAATCGATAGATAGTTAGATAAAATAGATAAATAGAATACTTCTAGATAGATAAGAGATATATAGAGATATTATTATATAGAAAATATTTTATATAGAATATTACGAAAATAATTCTATAAGATTACTAAAAATTTTGATATTTTTGAGATTATAAAAGAATATACTTTTGAAATATAAGAATAAAATATAATTTTAGAAATCTTATTAGAAATTAAATTTTGGTTCTTAAGAAATGGATTGGTTCTAAATAATTTACAATTATTTTTTATTGAAATATTGATGAAATTCCATATTATTATTAATTTATTAAAATATTTCTTTTTTTTTATTTGCTTTTATGGAATCTATTTATTTATTTATTCTATTATTTTATTTATTTAAATTGAGATTAAAATAATATAAGAGTAATAAATCTCAATTAGGGTTTTGCTTTAAATAATTTCTTTATTATTCTATTATTTCTTCGATTCGTCCTCCGTCGCCATCTTATATAATTCTTCTCAAGTTCATTCGATATGTTCTATTTTATTTGGCCCCTGGCCTTCTTGGATCTAAATTCATCTCTAAATCCATAACATTATGTAATATTCCCCTCATTATAAATATCTTCGCCTGTCTCTTTATTACAACCCGCATCTTCATTTCTCCCACCATACTCCCCTCAGACCTGTGATACTCTCATTTTTCTATTCTGCCCCAACCACCCACCCTGAATAATACTTTGCTTTTTCGCATTCCTAAAATATTTATCTTCGTCTCCTGCAATATATTCCTGCGTCCCCCTCCACGATATTCTCTCGATTTCTTTATCCCGCACTCCCCTATAACCTACCATTTCCCCGGGACCATTTCGCGACACTCCCCACGAAACAGACGCCTCGCCCGCAACTTACATTTCCATATTTTTATATTTCGGTTTACAGATATGATATCTAATATTATATAAATATCATATAGATTACGATCAATTAAAAATTCCTGCCATATCAGAACTCATAAGGATATATCGCGGCCTTATAAATATACTTAGTCTCAAAATATATATATATAATAAAAATATTGAGATATAGTTAGAGAATTAACAGCAAATTTTCCATATCGGTAAGAAGAAATTATGAGCCATCCTAAAAAAATTCGAATCAAAAGATTCTGGATATTTCGAAAACAAAATTTTCTTCTAAATTATTCAAAAATTTTCGAGAATCTCCTATATAAGATATAAATAAAGAATTCTCATATTTCTATTCTGCTCCCACCCACCCACCCTGAATAATATTTTGCTTTTTCGCATTCCTAAAATATATATCTTCGTCTCCTTTAATATATTCCTACGTCCCCCTCCCCGATATTCTCTCGATCTCTTTATCCCTTACTCCCCCACAACCTACCATTTCCCCGGGACCATTTCGCGACACTCCCCACGAAACAGACGCCTCGCCCGCAACTTACATTTCCATATTTTCATATTTCGGTTTACAGATATGATATCTAATCGATATATCATATAAATATCATATAAATTATGATCATTTCAATTCCTGCCATATCAGAATTCATAAGGATATATCGTGGTCTTATAAATATATTTAGTCTCAAAAAAAAAAATATATATAATAGAAATATTGAGATATAGTTAGAGAATTAATAATAAAATTTCTATATCGATAAGAAGAAATTATGAGCCATCCTAAAAAAATTTCGAATTCTAAAAAATCTCGAATCAAAAGATTCTGGATATTTCGAAAACAAAATTTTCTTCTAAATTATTCAAAAATTTTCGAGAATCTCCTATATAAGATATAAATAAAGAATTCTCATATTTCTATTCTGCCCCCGTCCACCCACCCTGAATAATATTTTACTTTTTCGCATTCCTAAAATATATATCTTCGTCTCCTTTAATATATTCTTACGTCCCCCTCCACGATAGTCTCTCGATCTCTTTATCCCGCACTCCCCCAGAACCTATTATTTCCCCGGGACCATTTCGCGACACTCCCCACGAATCAGACGCCCATATTTTCATATTTCGGTTTACAGATATGATATCTGATCGATATATTATATAAATATCATATAAATTACGATCAATTCAATTCCTGCCATATCAGAATTCATAAGGATATATCGCGGTCTTATGAATATATTTAGCCTCAAAATAATGAATATATTTAATAGAAATATTGGGATATAGTTAGAGAATTAGCAGCAAATTTTTCCATACCGATAAGAAGAAATTATGAGCCATCCTAAAAAAAATCGAATCCTAAAAAAATTCGAATGAAAAGATTCTGGATATTTCGAAAAAATTTATTTCTTCTAAATTATTCAAAATTTTTCGAGAATCCCCTATATAATGTATAAATAAAGAATCTAGATAAATCGAGAAACTATCGGAAGAATGGATTATATAATTAAAATATATACGCACTTATAGAGATCTATGGCAACGAATCCAATATTTGATTTCATTTTTTTAAATTAGAATTCTCTCATTGCTTCTAAAAATAGAAGAAAGATATTCAAAATAATTTCGCTATATATAATAATCACTCAATATCCTCACTTTTAGATATAAAAATTACTTATTCCTAATTCTTTGAAATATCATAATTCTAAAATTATAATGCCGCGAACTCCTCAATATACTAAATAATATAATATTATTATTTTTGAGATCCAATATCATATATATATATATAAATAAATTCTATCGATTAATAAATAATATAAGATTTATATATCGCAAACTATAATGAAAAATTATCAATTCAAATACATAATTTCTAATATATATCCAAATAGTTCCGATCATAAATCCAAATATAAATCAAATCTAAATCAGAAATAGAAAACACCCCCGTATCGTCCGAATCCATATAAATAATTTCAGAATCGGATCCATAATTATATAGAGAACATAAAACCAGGCCGAGTTTGATACGATCCGGACCCGAATACGAACACGGACTCGGATACGAACCTAGACACAAACCAGACCCCGGACCCGAACCACGACTCGGACACTAACCCGACAGAACCCACACACGACACCAACCCAGACTCCCATCCAGACTAGATCGCCTTGCTCGGTCTACATACTCCAAAAATTAGAGCTATATCTGAAATTTGACAGGCCCTCAAGATCCGATAAAAATATTCCTAATATTTTGGTCGACCGCCCACGTTTACAAGAAATCGCAGTTAGCGGAATCGGAAAAACTCGGTCATATGCAAGCCCAATAACATAAATGACCGTGTCATTTTATAGAAATATATGAATATATAGGAAAAATAAGCCCCAGAGCCACTACCAAGTAATAAGAATATGCTCCAAAAGCTATCAGATTTTTTAATATTCTGAATAAATTTCAGAATCTGAGTCCAATCATATAAATTTCAGAAAATAATTATTATAAATATTAAAATATTCAATAATCAAGATAAGTAAAATATTTATAAATATATCTAAGAGTAGAAGATATAGATATATATATATTAATAAATTCTATATATATATATATATATTTTTCTATTTTCTCTGAGCATAATTCAGAAGAATTTTATAAAAATAAATTAAATTCTCATTATTATATTGCAGAAATATAATTATTTTATTTGAGTCTTTATATCGAATCTTTAACCGATTCTTCCATATCTTATCTATTTATTATTCATTTCAATATCATATTCTCAATTTTCAATTGGAATATATTTTCCCTAAGATTCGTTAGTCTTTCCAGATTGGTGTCAAACCTGTTCGTTCCTACAACAATAGGGGCACTCATGTCTATTAATTACCTTTGGGACACAATCAAACAAGACTCTTTTTGAAAAGACCTATTTCCCAAGTCGAAAGCATCAACTTCTCGTCTCGTCTGAGAAGAGAACGGCCATGAAACGTAGTATCTTGGCAAACTAAAGCCGCGAAGGATACCCGAGTCCAGAGTGGCGTCCTTCCTTTAGTGTGCGAAACTGCGAAACTCCCAAGTGGAGTCTGAGCTGAAAGGCGTCGGATGATTACCGGCAGCCAGGTTGGTGGATTCCAATGCTGGGTGCTTCACAAGAGCCCGAAAAGCACCTAAACATATGATTTTCATGTAATATCCGTTAATGTCCCCTTCTACACAGGCTTGATATTATCCGATTGAATACTTTATGTTTAGGTGCCTTTTTGAGGTCCTAGCCAGAGGCCAGAGGTTCTTCATCAAGAAGCGCAGCGGGAGCACACGGGTCCAACAGTTCGCTCGAAGCTCGCGAGGTGCACTGCCAACATCACGTACGTGATCTTCCTGTGCATCTCATACCAACCAAATGCAGCACCCCACAGAAATTTATGTATCCAGCCGTATAGCTAAGAGAAAGCGAAGCGTGTAGGGTGGAGTCCGAGATTCCGGAGAATGCCCGCATGCCGGCAAGGGCATCGAGCCACCGACAAAGAACACCTGTTTCCGGAATGAAATTTAACGGTTCAAGAGTGTGATAGTGTTGAAGCACAGGTTTATAAAGGTTTGTTGTTAGGGTTGTCTATCGGGTTAGTAGTTCAAGCTTTTCTTCCTGGGGATTTCGCAGAGTTGGGTCCAGAGAAATCCAGGGTTCGGTGGAGATCAGAAATGCACACAACCATAGTGACATAAACAGCCTAAATATCATGTGTCCCTACTGTGGCAACATACAAGAAGATCCTTACGTTTGCAGTGTCCAAAGCTTAGCAAGCCCGGATCAAAAGTCAGTGCTACCGTGTGTGCATTTCCTCTCATTTACATGTCGCCTTTTTGTCCTACTCTGGCTACGATAAGGTTGAAGACTGCCGGTGTTATCTTCTCATGTTGTCCTGAATGTGCCGACTGAATATTTTGGTAATCATAGCCCGCAGTTCCCTGTAGCCTTCAGCTTTCCAGCCCAGAAGAAGGCAGATCTCCAACAAATCCATGCGCACGTCAGGTACACCAACTCCAGAAGCTGCAGCATGCCTCCGCCAAGACACAAACAGCTAAGGGTTTAGGGCTTAGGGTTAGGGTTTAGGGTTTAGGGTTTGCAACCCCGCACTGCAATGCCCCTGATTTCCCCTAAACCCTAACCTTTAAGGAGGACCCATTACTTGCAGGCTGTTTGAGCCTTTGGGACTTCAGCCCGTGACTGCACGCCATGGGCGATGACACAGCCGGGTAGGGGCTTCTCGAAGCATCAGATAAATCTGGCAGTTTTTAGTTCGCAGCATAGTGTTCAGTTCAGGGTCCTTTCTGTAAGCATCACTATAGGAGTTATGTGACGTGATATAGGGGCCTGAAGGCATGAGAATACGGAATTGGGGTAGCTGTACTATATCTATACAGGGGCTTTCAGGGGATGTTATCAGGTTTAGGAGCTCCGTGTCGAAATTTGCTAAGCACGCTAAACCAAGGCCAAAACAAGCCAGTTATGTAACAAGCCTTGCAGTGCCTTGCGGCTTTCTGAATCAGGTTCCCAACTAGTTGATGCCAAAGAAGATGGCAACTGCATTCCGCCCGGCAATAGCCACCAAGTACGTAAGCCAACAGTGTTCATCGTAGCCATAGTAAGGATGTAAGGTCGCTACCAGAACAGCTACCAACAAAAGCTGACAGCACAAGGAGGAATGTAGATGACCATCATCACCTCCCCTGAGCAGAATCACCACCACCATGCCATCACCAGCAGCAGCACCGTCATCGTCATCGTCATCAGCCTCACCAGCATCATAAGCACCAGGCTCAATCGGATCAACTGCCGCAGCAGAATGCGATCCTTCATCGCATCGTTGTACCATGCCGAACTCGCCCCCACCTTGGCAACAAAACGGTGTGCGGGACCTCCGACAGCGATAGTCGGTGCTGCAGCTTAAGCGGTTGTCACGGCAGGGATGCCAACGATGTTTTCATCTTGGCTGAGCCAACCACGGGCAGAGGCGACTTGAGTTGCAAAGTTTGAAGAAAGGTGTAGGGTTCCTTTACACTTAGCCGTTCCTTTCAGGGTTTGCGGATTTAGGGCTTTGGGTTTACGCTGAATCTACATCCAAGTAGGCTCTGAACTTGGGCTGATGGGATCCGTGTCAGAGGTTTCATGTCGCCTTCAGGCGGCTCTAGATTTCTATCCTAGGGGAGCAAGCACAGATCCAGGTTGAGGGTTCGTGTGGGTTTCGGGTTTAGGGAACCCTTCATGTAACAAGGATCCTCGTGCTCAGGTTATGGATTTCTGTTTATCTGGTTCAGTGTTTTGGGTTTGGGGTGTAATGTGACATCTGGACCCTGGACGTAAGACTCTCCCTGAAATAATGCACGCTAAAAGATGTGGGAACCTCTTAAGAAGGGAACCTACGCTAGTTACGATAACGAGCGATAGGTCCATATATAGGGCTTCCAAATTAGGAATCTGTCTTGATTCTTCTATGTGGCCTCTCATGTAGTAAGGCACGCTCCTCAGTTCTAAACCCTCACTGGGTTAGGGCTTAGGGTTTAGGGTTGAGGGACCATTCAAACACTGGGGTATTCGAGCTTCCCCTGAACCCAAAGCCCCGGGTAAGTTCGGCTCGAGGAGCGTCGCTCACCCAGCGGTCTTCTGGAGCTCGAAGATTTTGACCACCTCTCGCAAGGCCCTTGAGTATTTGGGTAGTTGTCTAGATGAGGGTCCCTTTTAGGTCCTTTTTATAAGGGTGCCGTACTACATTGGGGACCCATAAGAAGGGACCCGAATTTAGAGAACTACCCATGTAGAATCCGGATACAGACTTTGCGCTTAACGGTTCAAGGATTCGAGTACTGCGCACTTCCACCAACGGGCTTTCATAGAAATACATGTGTATATATAGATATAGATATGCACATACAGGTATGCCATGCTTAGCCAATAACTAGTTTTGCTTCAGGAAGTTCGTCGGGAAGAGCAGCGGCCTCCATCTGACCCATGTCCCAGGCTTCCTCGTAAGCAGTTTTGCCAGCGCGATCTTCTGCGTCCACTTGCTGGAACTCCGGTGTGCCTTTGCGGGTGTAGAGTTTGGGGTCAATCAGAATGCGGTGACTTATCTCTTGATAGGGTTTAGTTACGAGGGCCTGAACTATTGGAATTGGGCTTTGGAGGTATATTGTTAATTAGAACACAACAGGGGCGATCGGCGAACGTCATCACTACACATTCAGTCCACTTAGGATGAGCCGCTTGGTTTCATGCTTACAGCTCGAAAGACTTAAACTCCACTTACACTCCGACATGGTCTGGACTTCTCCACATCTCCAGATATCAACTTCTCCAACACCGAAAAGTCATTCGCGCAGTACTTGCTCCAAATTTCTACCAGGCCTGCGGGCGAAGCCTTTGGGCTTACAGGGTTCAGGGTCTAGGGGGAGCCTCAAAGGGGTCTCGACAAGACCTGCACCCTTGCGACTTTATGGTTATGGGGTTCCATGCTATCTTCATGGGAACACGCGGCCTAAACCTTCAACCCTCAAGCCCTGAGTCAAGGGTTCGACAATGGAGGTGCTAAGCCGCAAACACAAACACTCATGGACCCAAATTTTTAAGGCCTGCAAAAACCCTAAACTCTAAACCAATGTAGGGGCTTTAATAATTAGAATAAAACTTGGGGGTTCATTCTACTATTATTATAATAAGGAACCCCCGGAAATAGTATTGGTAATCATTTACAGTAGGCCTTTACGGTATGTGCTTGAGAAGCCAAAAAGCTGAGGATTTCGGCGCACGCGCGTTCCAGGCCACCCACGGCAGCCCAATGTAAGGCCGTCTTCCCCGACAAGTCCTTGAGGGTTTTGTTGGGATTTAGGGTTGGCTGGACTGCTGCCGCGTCTGCAGTACACAGGTTTCAGTTATATTAATCTATGAAAGTTACACCAAATTGGCTAAGGTGAGTCGAAAACTGCGAAGATAAAAATCGAGACTTCTTGGGTACATATAGCTGCAGTCAGGCACGGCAAGCATACCTATGACTCCACTAATGCACTGACAACCCTGCTGCACTTCTGGCATTTTGTCCTCCAAGCCCTACCCGACTGAAAGAATCTTGAAATCCAGCTCCTTGAAGCCATCCGCATGCACAGTCCCTTAAGCCTTAACCCTAAACTCTAAGCCTTAGCGCATCTTAAAACACTGCCCTTTAGCACTGAACCCCGAATACCCCCGGAGGTCAACGTCCACCACTGCTGGGAGAGTGGCCTCGAGTCTAGAGCCCACCCCTCGTCTCCATTGTAGTCCCCTTTTTTGAGTCTAACCAATTTGTATGTTTAGGATCCTAAACCCTAAACCCTAAACCGTAACCCATGGAAGGAAATACCATGGAGACCCTAGGGTAGCCCACCCCTAAACACAAAACCCTTTTTTTTTTATCATCTCTCCTTAGAAAGGTAGGTTCTTTGGGGTTCGGGTAGGGTTTAGGAATTATCATTTCCTTATATATGTCCGTAAAAAAGTAGGGTTTAGGAATGTAGTTCGGGGGTCCCCAACCTTTTCACCTCCAAGCCCCTGTTTCTACTCACCCCCTCGCACGAGGCAGGCATGGCTTCGGTCCGAGGTGGTTAGGTTTTTTTTCGTTTTAGGGTTAGGGTTTAGGGTTTAGGGCCCTTTTTCCGATCTGCCAACAGCATCCCAGAATAGGGTTTGGGGTTCTAGGGCTTTGTTTATTGCAGCAGGCTCCTGCACGTTGATCGCTTTGAAATCGGGATCTTGCATGAGTTCCAATGCCAGCTCCTGGTGGAAGAAAGCTGTTGCCGCGAAACCCTAAACTCTGAACCCTAAACTCCGAAACCCTAAACTCTGAACTGTAAACCCTGAATCCCAGTAAACCGGAACCCGACGGACAAAGGCTTGCGGGGGCCTTGGTGATTTGGTTTAGGGCTTTGCGTGAACCGTCTCCACCCTGGGGCCCGAAACCACATGAACACAATGTGGCAACATAACAGAGATTAGGGTTTAGGGTTTAGGGTTAGAAGGTCGGAAAACTCAAGTATGTGGCTACATCACATCGTGCACGAGACCATGATCACGTGAATCCCTACATAGCATATGATGCTAACAACAGTAACAAGTCTGTAGCAATAAGAATGATAAGACGCAGAAGCCGAATATGGATATAGGCATGAGAAGCACCCCTAAACCCTAAACCCTAAACCACTGGGCGACCTCTCCTCATCACCAGCCTCCAACGTCCTCATCAAGGAGGTCATCCCCCGGCCGTCCACGCTGTTGATGTCCTTGAGCCGGCTTTGGATTTAAGGCAGCTTGACTGACTGTTCTTTTGTTGTCCCGGGACTTCAAACTCAGGGTTTTAGGGTTTAGGGTTTTGGATTTAGGGCATAGGGCCTATAGTGTTTAGGGTTCGGCAGTCCAGGGCCCTAAACCCTAAAGCCCTAAACCCGGTCTTGGGAATGTTCCGGCTTTATGTGCTGGGTTTCCAAGGCTCTCAGGCTTAGGGCTTCACTGACTTTACTTTTGATGTTGGGCTTGAGGGCCAGCATGTTTAGGGCTCTGGAGATTTCAGGGATGCTGATCCGAATAGCAAATTAAGTTCATCAATCTGTCTACACGACGCCGTAGACCTGCATGAAGCTGTAAAGGCCTTATATAGCAGTACCGCACACTTGCTTATGAATATACGTATATATATATATATATATATGCTCACCCCCCCCCGTTGACAGACCGCGGCGTGCATACAGTGTGTTCCTGGCAAGCGACCCTGCTGATTAAAACCTGTTCGCCGCCGTTAGCTTTTAACATTGGTTTGAGTACTTTCCTTTGGTATTGAGACTGGTATTAATTTTCTATAGTAACAGTAATATTCCTACGAGCACTAA
>CAJNDV010033885.1:91136-106715 GCA_905221635.1 Symbiodinium sp. CCMP2456
AGGCAGGCATGGCAATGAGGTTCCGAGCTTAGGGACTGCTATTGTCAATCAGACTCGGACGAACTAGGCAAGGGCTGCAACGTCGTCGTGTCTCAGACCGCGGTACATACCACGGAGAATAGGAAGCTTAGATGTAATCAAGTTTGACGGCCAAGGCAGCTAATTGCCACCCTTACAAGGGGCGGAACGGAGCGTGCGAAGTGGTCTGTGTTTCCGCTCGCATCGGATGGCAGCAATGCACTTGCAGTGTTCATCGAAAACAAGTACTCAAGATACTGCTTAGAGTAGCACCAGTTGAAAGATTGTGGTTGTCACGATGTTGCTCATGAAAGCATAGTGGTCGTGATAGCCGCCACCCGGTCGTCACGCTGCTGATGGTAATGTACTGTGGCCAGTAGCACTTCCGATGAGTTTGATGAGCGAGGTGCTAGTGATAACAGTTGCTGAGATCCAACCTCCAATCGCCCCAAACTACAACCAGACCCACCAAAGCTAAGCTGTAAGTCCGTAATCCCTTCGACATTAAGCCCTGAAACCACAAACCCCAAACCCTGAATCCTCTCAAGCCCTCTTAAACCCTAAACCCTAAACCCTAAACCCTACCCTAAACCCTAAACCCTCTAATGATAACCGAATCTTCAGAGGCTCCCTTGCTAAAGGGCTTCTCCTAGAGGTTCCCTACGAGGCTTTGAGGGTGCGTATATGTACACGTCTTTCCTCACACACACATGCATACACATACGGCGTGTACATATATACATATACGAAAATGTATATATATATATATATATACACATACATATATATATATATATATATATAGACATATATGTGGATGTATGTATGTAAGCAGGCATGCATGTTTACACTGAAAATACAAAGGAATGTATTTGTTCGGCAGTCGCGTGTCTGTCGTTTAGCCATTAGTGTGCCTTCATTACGAGTGGGCTTTTGGCATCTGCGCTTGGGAATCAGGGCGTATGTTGTCGAACACTCAATCTAAAAACCTGAACCCAGAAACGTAAGCACCTCAACCCTAAACGTTAAGCCGTAAAGCCCTGGACCCTGTACCCTAAAGTAGCACCGTGAAGTGGCTTCGATGCAGGGAAAGGCTTGGCGAGGTTCGATCATGTAGCTGTGCTAGAAAGCCTTGGTGTCCAGAATCTGGGTGCTAAGAGACATGGTAGGCTGTCCAACCGTTTCGGGCCCAGGGTTTAGGGACTATGGGTTGAAGATTCTACGATTCTACGGCAAGAAGCCCCCTTAACCCTAAACCCTAAACCCCCGCCCGCCCGCACCCAAACCCCACGACCAGTCCTCGACCGCCTCAGGCTTCTTCCAGTTGCTCCACTTGTTGTTGCCCTGGGCACCCTATGGCAATGTAGGGGCCTGAATAATTAGAATAGGGGTTTGGGGTATATTCTACTATAATTATAACCAGGAGCACCAAAAATACTATTGGTAATTATTTAGGCTTCTATATTAAGCGATGGAAACCTCTAAAACCCCGGTCCTGATTCCCGAAACCCTATAGACCCTAAAACCCAAACCCTGAATCAATCCTAATCATGGAACCGCCACTCAGTATGTAGTCGCTGGGTTTCTAGGGTAAGCTGCACGGCCAAAGCAGGACGTATCCCTCGGCTGTCGCATGCAAGGCACAGGACGCCAAGTTCTGGGCGGCGGCTTCGTTCCAAGACCAGTAACAAATCCCAAACCGTGGACCCTCGAGGCCATAAGCACTTCAGTCCATAATCAAGAAAATGCTGTGCAGAATCCCTTACGCACAGACAGGACGTCATGGAGCTGCCTGCCAATTGTTCCAACTCTTGCCGCCCTTCCAGTTCTGGTTGCCCCAGGATTTCCATGCCTTAGCTCAGGCGCACATTGGCGCCCCGTCTCATGGCAATGGTGGTGGGGATGATTGGTGATTATCAGACGGATGACGATGATGATAATGATGATGATGATGATGATGTTGATTATGGTGATGAGGGTGATGATGATGATGATGAGGGTGGTGAGGAGGACAATGATCATGGTCTTGGTGATGGTGAGGACGTCGCAAAAAACAGTGTTGATGACTCATGTGTTAGGCAGATTGTATAATGAAATTCTGAATCTGCTGGTGATGAAAAGGGTGCCGCTGACTGTGAAGAAGACTGGCGATGAATCATGGCGATGATGCTGCTGGTGGCGGAGGCGGTGGTGGTGAGAGTGGCGGCGGTGGCGGTGCTACTGCTGACGAGCTGATGAAGGAAGATGAACAGGATGCTGCAGGCGACGGGGAATAATCTGCTGCTGCTTCTGCTGTTGTATACTTGGGGGTTCCCGAAAATAGGGGACCCCAATATAGTAACCTAAATAGTAGGAACCTTATTATAAGGACCCCAAAATAGGGTACCCCTTATTTCGGAAACTCCCACTTGGAGACCGACCTGACGGTCGATGCTTGCGAGGGCCTCTGTGCGAGTAGTAGCAGTAGCAGCAGAAGTAACAGTAGTAGTTTAGTAGCAGCAGTAGTAGTCGTAGTAGTTGTCGTCGTCGTCGTGGCGGCGGCGGTGGTGGTAGAGTTGTAGTAGAAGCCGAAATAGTAGTGGTGGTGGTGGTGTCTAAAGCAGGACCTCCTGCAATATTGTCAGTGAAGGCTAAGGCTCTTGTTGGTTCGACCAACTAGCTTAAAGACTCCTGTATGGGCCGCCCTGTATTGAGAGAACCATGCTTTGACTGCAACCACTACCCTTAACCCTATAAACCCTATGTAAGGGAACAGGCAACAAACGGCACAGCACGCAGCGACTATCAAAGTCCAATTGCGGTCAATCCAATGTCTGAAGGGTTTCTGGGATTTAAGATAGATCTTAGCGGCTTAACCAGGCAACCACAGACACTGACAGTTCAGAGAGGGAGAGAGAGAGAGAGAGAGAGAGAGAGAGAGTGAGAGAAGGAGAATCAAACAGAAAAAGAGAGCTTATCTTTGTCTGTCTCTCGCTGTCTACTTATGTATGCTTTCTTGTTATATATATATATACATACGTTACATCCATACAGGCATACATACAAACCAACCGGCTTCAGAACCCTGAACAAGCAAAAAAGCTGGGGCTCCCATTTAACGACACGTCTCAACCCCTAAACTAAACCCTGGTTGAGAGTTGAAGCCTCCTAAACCATAACCCTGTAGATTCCCAAAGCCCTAAGTTCGCAAAGTCCCAAAGCGCTTAACCCCTAAACCCGCAAAATCCTAAAGTGGGTTTACGGACAGACCTGGAGCTGCTTCTGTGGAGCAACAAAAAAGGCGCTTAAGAGGGTTTCTGCGGCTTGGGAGAGTTGAGGTTTTAGGGCTTCAGGACTCCAGAGTTCAGAGCTTCAGGGTTTAGGATTGCTTATGGTTTAATATAAGGGCCTTAATAATTAGAATAGGGTTTTGGCGCCCCTTATACTGTGATTAGAATAAAGAGCCTCCAAAATAGTATTGGTAATTATTTAGGCGCCTACACTAGGATTGTTGAGGGTTCTTTGGGCCTTTAGGTATAGGGTTCAGGACTTCTTTTTTTTGCTTCAAGGTTTATAGGGTAGTTTAGGGTTCTGTAGGCTTTGGGGCAAAGGGCATCGCCAGACCCGTCGGCAGACTCCTCCTTGGGGGGCTTCGTTCTTTCCGCGTCCTTGGACCGGACGTTGGGGCTCTGGGGGACCCTATACCCTTAGGCCCTAAACTCCCTAAACCCAAACCCTAAACCCTAAACCCGAAACCCTATAATAAACTCCAAACTCAAAAGGTTTTCGCGCCTCGGCAGTTTTGACGGTTTTGGAGGCGGCTTTAGACTATTCAGGGTTTGCGGGTGTGGGAACGGATGCCTGGCGCTGTTCCTCCAATGACTTACGGGTCTACGGTCTACAGCCCTCAGACTACCTTTTTCATTCTCCCTAAACCCTAAACCCCTAAACCCTAAACCCGAAACCCATGGGTTTAGAGCCGCCAAAAGTGTCTCGTGATTGGTGGGGCGTTTGGGCCCTTCGGGTCTTGGTCTTGGGGTTTTCAAGCGGCCGTCATGTTGCTGCGTGCTTTCTGTTGGATTTCAGGGCTTCCCTCTTGGCGCTCAGGGAAGGATGGTAATGTAGGGGCCTTAATGATTAGAGTAGGATTTCTGGCCTCCTTTATAGTATAATTATGGTACGGAACCCCCCCAAAAACCCTATTCTAAGTATTAAGGCCCCTACCCAAAAACCCTATTCGAAGTATTAAGGCCCCTACATTATCAAACCGGTGGCAGGCTGGTGGCTGCCCTACGCCCTGAATTGTAACTCTAGTTTAAATACCAACTAATGAAACCTTGATGGATAAACAATGAATCGTGTCCCTAGTTTATTGCTGACCTTGTAGCCGCAGAACTTTCTCTAGGACTAAACAATACAAGTGTTGAACTCATCAGGCACTACGTGCAGGGCCTCTACAATCCGGATGCTTCTATGGGGATCGGGAAATACATGGGTTGGGACAGAAAACCATCTGACGTTTTTGCTTAGTGGGGAACTTAAACTTAATTACGCCGTTACGAGTTCTAGAAGCAGGTTTAAATGATTCCAAATTTCGTTCGTAAACAAGTCCAACAATCAGAGATTCCAAGAAGTGTGTAAGCCTTGGAAGAGCCTGCAGCTTGAAGGGGCACAAAGTGCCCAGAGTCAAAGCTAGACCCCCAAACCCAAGCCCTATAAACCCGACAAACTTCGCAAACAAATACATTGAAACATAAATACAAAGCATTATGTATATTTGAACATATATATGTATATGTATATTTTAACATATATATATATATATACACACCCCCTAAAACCCTAAACCCTAAACCCTAAACCCTACGCCCTACATATCCCTTCTGGGGGTTTCCGAAAGTAGGGGACTCTAATATAGTACCCTAAGTAGTAGGACCCTTATATATAAGGACCCCCCAAATTAAGGCACCCCTCATTTTCGGAAACTCCTTTTTGAACTCTATTTTTCCCTCTAAACCCTACATATCCCTTTTAAACTCTCTTTTTTCCTCTTAAACTCTAGAAGTGGAGTGGGTTTCGGGGTACGAAGCACCTTGGGAGCTCTCTGCTGCTCGCACTTCTTGCCATGAGTTGGCCCCTCCTTCACTGCTTCCCCGCTAAGGGTTCCTTTAAAGGGAACCCTGTGTTTAGGGTTTAGGGTTTAGGGTTGATAGTACCCTTAGAGGGAGCCCTATGATAGCACCCTTACTTGAGGGGATTATGGTTTATACAAGGTTTGAGCTTCCTTTACAAGGGTCCAATGTAATTTGAGTGTTTGGGCTTAGGACGCTTAAGCTTTGGAGGCACTGATGCCTGGTATATCGGTCATTCCGGGATAGAGGGCTGCGGGGTTGCGGGGTCGAGGCGGTCTAAGAGTGACCCGAAACATTCGAGCCCTCTGCGAGTTGTCGTCGTCCGGTGCGCATGATATACTTCCCAAAGGGTCCAAGTACTAGTATAGTATATACTTTCGGGGCCCAAATACCTATTAAGTACCTAGGGCTTGATTCATGTTTGTGGACTCAGGACAGGATCTAAGTTTGGAGCAGGCCCCAGATCGGAAAGCCAGACGTGTTCTTCAGAGGTACTGACAACCAACATCATGGTCAGTCCCACGACGACATCACTCCAAAGCAGAGTCGTCCACCTTCGACGTGGTGCCACGTCGGGAAAGGAAACATAGCAAGGACCTAAACCGCACCCTCATCCCACCGAAGGTGCGGTAAACCAAAAAATCCTGAATCCGAAACCACAGAAGTCCAGGGCATCGGCCCTGGGCCCTATAGCCAAAGTACTGATACTGAGCCCAGACCTCCGACTGTTCTACGAATGCAACTCCCACGAACCCTGAAAAAAAAAAACAAACCTTGCTTTACACCCGAAGCTCTGAATTCTGCTTTTTCTTGGCCTCAATCTCTCTGAGCATGGGGTTCGAGGCTTAGGGTCTGAGAAATACTGGTCATAAATAGACTACTACTGCTATTTCCTTGATGCTACTGGTACTAATACGAGCAACCATACTAGTAATTAAACTGAGAGTTATCATCACCGCAAACAGTCCGAAACTTTTAGATTCAGGACCCGTCAGCCTTGAAGGCACCAACGATCCCTTCACTCTCAGAATGGCCGAAACCCACACACTCTACCGGGCTCTTGTCAAGGAACTCAATTTAAGCCAAAATATACCAGAATAATCAAACCACAGCATCCACGATCATTTCCCCATAAAGCGAGTTCCTCAATAAGACTTCTAAGAACACAGTCTACCCCGAACCGAAGCCTTGCCCCAATGCCCCAGATTTCGTACTTGTCTCAGCCCTACATTCCGTTTTGGTTTTCACCCTTCGGTGGCAGTCATAAACTTCGGGAAGCAGGCTTTGGAATAAGCTTGAACACATGGGTAGTTGTCAAAATTATGGTCCCCTTTGGGGTACCCTAAATATATAGGTGCCGTAGCATCATAAGGACCCCAAAAGGGACCCTAATTTTGACAACCACCCACATCGAGGCTTTCCGCTTTCTTCAGGACCGGGAGCTTCGCGCACAGCGTTTAGGGCTCGGACGGAAGCGTGGAGTGCCGGGTGGACCCGATCAACCCTAAACCTTTCAGCAAATCCTCTTAAACCTAAACCCCTAAACCCTAAACCCTAAACCCTAATCCCTAAAACCTTTTGCATCCAGGACTCTTGCAATCCCTAAAACCTAAAACCTAAAACCTAAACCCCTACACCCTAAACCCTGACACCCTACACCCTTTCCCCCTAAACCCCCAAAAACCTAAACCCTAAACCCTGTAAACCTTTCAGCAAAGCTTTATATAACGCTCGGAAAGGCGGAGGTGTTTTCTCGGATCGGATTCGCCGTAAGAGTTCCCGGGCGTCTGGGACTTATGTTCTGGGGCTTAAGGGTTTAGGGTTTAGGCTTTGGGGTTTAGGGTTGAGGCTTTAGGGTTTAGGGGTTTAGGAGCCTAGGGTTTAGGGGTTCAGGGTTCAGGGTTTGGACCAAGAAGGGGACCCTAATTTGGAGAACCACCCTACTAGCTCTTGGGCTAAGGGCAGGGAGTTTGAGAGTTTGGATTCGGGGGACCCTTAAGGATAGACACCCTCTCAATAAGGTCTCTTTTGCAAGAGCCCACTAAGTAGGGTTCATAAAGGGCACCCTTAAAGGGGTCTCCCTACTACTTCCTAGGAGATAATTGAAGGTATTGGGTTTTGGTGCTGAGTTTGGTCCTATAGCGGAATGTTGGCCGCTAGCCGGCGGTCACAGCGGTGATTCGAGCAATGCCTGACACAAAAAACAACTTCCCACAGCATCTCTGTAGGCATATCATGATACCCTTTTGTTAGGGGAAGTTAGGGGTGTCTTTTTCTTCAGGATCCCTAAGATACGGAATACACTAAAAGGCTGTGCGGGTCTCTGGCACCCTCCCCAACAGGAACGCTTAGATGGGGTGAGGGTGAAAATGTGAGACACCCGTGCGATCTGCAGCATGCCGCTACCCCTACATTTTTTGTACCCTTGCGCCAGACAGAAGGGTAACAAGTGTTGCGGCTACCCGGTTTGGCTGCTGGAGGACCGCAGCCACAAGTTAGGTTGGGATCATAGCCCTCGGGTTCAGGGTCTTCGTGCGGCCTTAGGTCCTGAACCGTCTTTTTCCAGCCCAAGTCACCCTACAAGGACTCTCGCAAGCCCGACTCGACCAAAAAAGACTCTTTGACTCTTTGGAGTCCTGCGGCTTCGCGTAAAAGGCGGCTTGGCACTTGCCTTGAGGAAAACCCCCCAGTTTGCACTGGGTGAAGGAATTCACAGAAACAAGGGGCACGCAAACAGTCGCTGCACATAGAACTGTGCAGTTCCATGACCCACGCGTGTATACAAACATGCGCGTGGGTACACACACACACACATGTGGATGCACATGTGTATGCATGTATGAGTATGTAAATGTATGCTTGTGTGCGAGTACGTGTGAATCTGCATGCACATGTATGTACATGTGTAATCAGCAAGTGTTTCGATGCGTAAAGGTATAGGCATAGATATGTGTGCATGAACGACTATGTCTGCATGTATAAGCTTAAACCTCTGCCTTGTTGTATGACTTGGCATGGAAGTATGTGTATGAACCAGCGAAACAATGTAAGTAAGCATCTGTGCATGTACGTAAATTTGTAAGTATGCAACGTATGCTTTAGTGTGCATGCATGTATGTCAGTCTGTATGTGAGTATGTATGTATGCATGCACGCATGTATGTGGGTATCTAAGCAAGCAAGCAAACAAGCAAGCAAGCAAGCAGGTAACGAAGTAAGTAAGTAAATATGTAAGTAAGTATAGTATAGTAGATGAGCTAAGTATGCATGCAGCATGTGCGTCTGGACATAGGCACCTGCGTGCGTATTGCAATATGGATCCATTTGCGTATGCATATATGCATGCATGTGTGCGTGTATGTATGTATGTATGTATGTATGCATGAACCTATGCAAGTATGTGCATCGATGTATGGATGTAAGTATGTAGGCATGCAGGTATAGAAAAGTGCATGCATGCATATGGCTGCACACACGTCTTGATGTATGTATACATGTGACTTGAGTTTGCCAGTAAGCATGCTCATGCATGTATGCAAGTACGGATGCACATGCACATCAGTACGCGCATATGCTCGTGAGTGTATATGTATGATTGTACGTGCGTGAATACGTGTGTGCGTGCGTGTACGTGTGTGTGTGTGTGCATGTGTCTGTGTGTTTGTGTGTGTTTGTGTGTGTGTGTGTGTGTTCGTGTGTGTGTGTGTGTGCGCGTGTGTGTGTGTGTGTATGAGTGTGTGTGTGTGTGTGCTTGTGTACATGTGCATGTACTCTACATATGTGCGCACGTCAGTACATACAAGTGTATGCTTCCTTCTACGTATGGATATGTATGTGTGTATGTGGTGTATGCATGCATGTAGCTGTAATTCCCTATGTTTGTGTGTGTGTGTGTGCTGTATGTGTGTTGTATGTCTCTCTGTATGTATGTCCGTGTCTATGTATGTATCTGCATGAGCCTATGTATGTATGTATGTATGTATGTATGTATACAAGTATGTATTTGCATATATGCGTGCCGGTATGTACTCGCATAGGTGTGTGCGGGGGTGCATGCAGCAGCATGCATGTATTGATACGTGCATGTCGGGTATGTGCATATGTATCTATGTAAAAAACCTGCACATGTACACATGTATGTATGTATGTATGTATGTATGTATGTATGTATGTATGTGTGTGTGCATAAAAAAGTGTGTATGTGCGCATCCATGAATGTGTGCAAGTGTGTATGTACTCTTGAACATGAGTGCATGTACGAAGTACGAAGATACCTGTCTACACACGTATGTAGGTGTGCGTGTAACATATTAATGAGAACTGTTCGTCCCGCTATCCACATCGCATGTCGCTTCACAGACGGGCAGGCTCCCTCTACATATGTATATATATATATATATGTACAAACATTTAAATAACCAAAAAAGATAAACCATGTATACCTGACTGGGCATACATACATACATACATACATACATACATACATACAGACATGCGTGCATGCATACATATGTATATGCATATATGTGCTTACAGATACATGTTTGTATGTATATAGGAATATGTGTCAATTTTCATATTCCAATCTGTGCACGGACGTGTGTATGTAGCAATGTAGGTACGTTATGCTTGAGGTTTTGGAATTTACAGCTCAAGGTCTGCCAGCGAGGCTACCACAGCAGAAGTGTCCCGAAATGGAGGAGTCCTGGGCCAGGGGACGGGGGGCGGCTCTAAAACCAAAGGCTCTACACTATAGCATTTAGGACTATGTTTTTTTGTATATATATATATATGGCTCAGGGTTCCAAATACATACGCTTTAAGCACTTTGCTTATAAATCTTGAAATGCTTGGGGGTTTGGGCCGCAGGGCTTTGTGACCAATGATCTCTTCGGGATTGTTGCAATGATCGCAGTAAATCCCAAAAGTTTGAAACCGGATTACGAAAAAACAAGGTGCTGGGATTCCCTATACATTACCGTTAAGGATTGAAGCTACTTTGTTTCCAACTTGTGGGCTTTTCTACGATCAGTGCAAAAGTCCCGAAGAAATCATTAGCCAGAGGCTCCAAAGTAGTTCCTTTTTGGGTTGGTTATGGTTTTTTGGTAAGGAATTATAGTATACTATCCAAAAAGGAACTACATAGGGCCCTTGGGTAGTTACTGCGAGTCAGCCCGGCACCTGCCTTAGGATGTTGAGTGGTTTGAGGTTCGTGATACGGGTAGTTCTCTAAATTCGGGTCCCTTTTGGGCTCCCCTTTTATAAGGGTGCCGTACTATATTGGGGATCCAAAAAGGGACCCTAATTTAGAGAACTACCCATACAGTGGTCGCAATAATTATCAATCCTGCCTCTGGGGGCTCCAATCTTAAAGTCACCCAAAGCGCTATTCGAAGTACTTCGGTGCAGCACCTCATGCAGGTGCCTTACTAATAAGAATAGGGTTTTGCGGATCCATTATCCTCTAAACGCCAAAGTGGTATTGGTAATCATTTAGGCCCGTATATTACTTCATCCCGTTCATGCCGTAGGAAAACCCTAAACCCTAAACCCTAAACCCTAAACCTCCAGAAATGTAATGGTTGGGTTTTGTGTTTTGCTGTTTGGGTTTGGGTTGAGGGGCTCAGTGCCTGGCACACAAAAGTTGAAAAAAAATAACTACCTATCGTCTCCATTGTAGTTCCTTTTCTAAGGATTTTATAAGGTATCCCCCAAAAGGAACTACAATGGAGACGACAGGCATCGTAGGAGTTTATATGCCCAGTAAAGAGGCTTAAAGTTACCGACCCACCCCTTGCCTGGCACAAGGCACTGCTATTCAGGGACAGTTCGGCTGTTTTCAAACCCTATACTTGAAGATACACTTTGGCCACCTTGGGCCCAGCACTCAACGAACGCAACGAAATCTTAAATCTCTATGCTCGAACTAGCTCGAACCCTTCCGGGTTTCCGGACGGAGTCATTTTCAGTGCTCACAGCAGTCCCATCGCCGTTCAAGGCTTTGACCCTCAAGAAATCCTAAACCTACCTGAACCCCGCAACCTAAGAGCCCGAATCTGAAGCCTTAACCCATACCACCTGAACCCCAAACCTCCAACCCAAAGCCTAAAGAGCAAAACCTCAAAGAGCGAAACCCGTATAGAATCCTTTGAAGGATCGTCCCAAGCCTTTATAGCTTATATCTAACCCTGAACCCCAAAACCGCCAAACTCTGAACCTCTCGGCTTCAATTTTCAATCAGATCCACTAGACAAGAAGCCGAGTGGACCATGAGATGGCACTCTGGATGGCCACCTGCTTCGATGTGTTCGATGCGGTTTAGGGTTTAGGGTTTAGGGTTTAGATGTAGAGTTTTGAGGGGTTTAGGGTTTATGGAGGTGTTAGGGGCCTTGTTTTACTGCTTGTTCCGCCTCTTTTTGCTCCATACCCGCTGCCACAAGACCCTTGAAGAAATTTGAAGTTCAAACGCCGAGGTCCAAACGGGTGTGCTTTTGTTCCCCTAGACCTGATGTACACTAGTGCACATAATGAGGCTCCCCTTATCCTAGCGCTCAGATCCAAATCGGCAAAGCGGAGCATGTAGAAGCTTTGAACTATCGGAGTAGGTTTGGCGTACTGAACTATCGTCCAAAAATCAATAAATCCCTAAACCCTAAACCCGATCGTCGAACCAGGAGCCCTAAGAAAATCTTAGTGCTGGCTATAATGTCCCCCCTTGCAGTAGAAGCCAGAAAGTTGGAACATCACTGTCCCTCATGCTCTGAAGGTAAAGTAGAGGGAATTCCAGCACTACGTATAGTCTCCATTGTAGTTCCTTTTTTTCGTTTAACCAAGTATTTATTGAGGATTCTACAAGGTATCCCCAAAAAGGAACTGCAATGGAGACTACAGGTAATCATCCTAAACCCTAAACCCTAAACCCTGTTGCAAAAACCCTAAACCCTTAACCCTGAACCCCATGTTCCAACTTTCTGGGATTCACTTCACAGAAAAACCCGATCGGAAGCTCAGGTCTCGATCCGTTCCTTCGGCGGCTCCGCAACTGGGACTCTACAGAGGACTGGTTCTATATCATATCATATCGGTTTAGGGTTTAGGGTTCCGGGTTTAGGGTTTCGGGCTTCGGGTTTCGGGTGTCGGGTTTAGGGTTTAGGGTAGCCTATATCCCCAAAACACCGGTTTTGGTTCCCTCTCACTGGTGTTCGCAGGGTTTTGGGCTTTTTGGGGGACCCCCAGACCCTAGACCCTCTAGGACTCAAGCTCTAAACCCCAAACTCCAGATACAACACCACAGAGTTCAGACTTCTCCATTCCCGATTCGTCACCCGAGCCTCACAAGTCGGCTGCTGATTATGCATTATTGGGAGTTAGGATTAGGGGGACTCTTGTAGAAGGGTCCCCTCCCTAAACCCTAAACCCTAAACCCTAAACCGGGGAGTTAGGATTAGGGGGACCCTTGTAGAAGGGTCCCCTTCAAGGGGTCTCCCTAGTACTACCTAGGATTAGGGGGACCCTGTAGGGTTAAGAACGGTCCCCTTCAAGGCCTCGACAGCACAAAGCAACCTTAACTCAAAGGGCTCTTAATTGCACAGACTCCGTATACAAATGGGTAGTTCCCTAAATTAGGGTCCCTTTTGGGGTCCTTCTATAAGGGTGCCGTACTATATTGGGGACCTAAAAAGGGACCCCAATTTAGAAAGCTACCCAAATCGGGACCTAAGATTGTCTTGACCCCTGTGCGTCGAGCCGCACACCAAAGATCTCGACTTCGCGCCCTGAGGTTTCCAATCTCTGCTTGGCAAAACAGATTACCTGTAGTCTCCATTGTAGTTCCTTTTTGGGGATACCTTATAAAATCCTTTATAAATATTTGGTTAAACCAAAAAAAGAACTACAATGGAGACTATTGGTAGAACAGAAAGATCTGACAACGGTGCTTCGGTTTTGTTGTGTTTATGAGGGGTTCTTGAGGAAATTGACGGTTTCTTGGGGTCAGGGACCCCATACGCAACAGCTGCGGGTAGAGAGGTGCCGGTGTGCAGTGGCGGTACTGTGCAAATCGCAGTGGTTTCGTGTGACTTTGGCAATCGTTGATGTCAACCTTGTGTTCCCCAGGCTCTCTTGCGGCCCCCCTCAGAAGGAACGCGAAAGAGATGACCTCTCCGCTTATAGTCAACAGCTTTCGCACTGGCTCGACGGTGTTACGGGCGTAAAGCATGATTGATTTTGCGAAACTCTCCCGAGCAAATCCAGACTCAAACACGGGGCCGAATTCAGGAACGATTTCACCAGGGTTATACAGCAAGAACAAGAAAGACGATAGTTCCTGAACTTCTCCGCGCAAGTTACCTCTTTGCCTCCTATTAGTTCATGCCATTTCCAACAAAACAAGCACGGCTTCCAACAGAGACCTCACTGCCAAATAAAAGAAAGTATCGAACTATGAAAGCTCTTGCTTAACCTTGTGCCGGCAGCCCTCAATAGCTACCTCTTCATGGGAATTGAATATGTATTTTAGGGTTTAGGGTGTATGTAAGCCGCATGCAGACGGCATTTTGGGCTACAGGCCGGTTTTGCTTGCTTCCGACAGCCAGGGAAGATGGCTTCCATCGCCTATGTTCTTGAGCCAAGCAGTCACGTGTGTCCTTCTTCTTGGGAAGCCAGATGGGAAAACCCATTCTGCGCCTATTGACACCGCCACTACTTTTCTTTTCCAGCCGGCTTCTTTCTTGGAAAAATGTCGTGGCTAATGGCTATATTGGCTGCACGCGACTAAACGCCACACAGCACAGCACTCCAAAGAGATCCCATATGACTGCGACCACGAGAACCCTGAGAAAGAGAAGTAATGCAGGCAAAGATAAAACAAACGTCAGTACTCCCACCAAAGGGTTCTAAGCACCAAATATGGTAGTATCATGATTTGGGCATGTACCCCTCATTTCGGTACTTAGGACCCTGTGGGACTGCATTGAAGCCTGCGGCTGGCATTGCCACTGCCACTGCTTCAGCTGCTGTCACCAGTTACCAGTTGCACGTCTACCCGGCATTCCCGCAGTCGCTGCTGCCACGGAGACCATGCAAAGGAAAAGGTGCGTGTTGGCGCGTATGTCTGGTCAACCTGAAACGGTCGTGGTCGTGATGCTGGTTGTTGTGCCGCTGTTGGTGGGTGTGGTAGTGGTAGTTTTGGCAACGATCATGAACAGTAGTAGCAGTGGAAGTACCAGTAGAAGTAGAAAAGGCAGCAGCAGTGGAAGTAGCAGTAGCAGTGGGGAGCAAAGGAGAAGCAGCAGCAGCAGTATTATTATTAGTCGTCGTACGGTATTAATTACAAGCAGCAGGATGACACTAGTGCTAGACCGTCTGGGGCTAGACCTGAGATTGAAGTTGGCATTTACCGTCAATGCCTCTTCGGACCGGAAGACATGCAGGAACCAACAATGGCGCATGATTGCGAAACACCAAGTGCTTCGCGGATTGAAACGACCGTCGTCGGACTGACATCTGGGCACCGCTATGGCTCGTCTCGGACTTGGTAGCGAAAGCAAGCTTAACACGTCTTAAAATAGCCTTGCTTTCCGATCTGGGAACATCATCAGATATCATCACGACGTGGCTAAGGCTACGTTCTGGAAAACGGCATGATGTGTCCTCATCGTGCATGCGTCGTCGGTGCATTATTACCGCCCAGCGGAAGTTACCCCGGCGACCCCCACCCTCCGTGCCTGCTATGCGGCAACTTCAGAAGTGATAGTGCCATGGTTACAAATGGCTGCCCGTGACCGAACTTCTCCAAGAAACAACAAGTGGTTCAGCCCTGGGCGCTTTATGCTCAACCCATGGTGCAGCAAGTATCTTTGATCATATGCCACCAAGCTTCATCGTTCTTCCTCTCATATTCCTGCCGAAAAGAACCACACCACTCTTGGGTTACCCAGCATCCGAATCAACTGGGGGGGGTAGCTTCTGCAAAGTGGGGTGCCTTAGTTACTAATCCTTGCGGAATCTTGATGAACCTTTGCGAGAAGTGCTGTATTGGCTGGGCTCCATGACGGCTCCACTTTTAGGGTTTCCTGAAAAACAGCACACACCTACCCGACCCTTGTAGAACCCCTGATCTGACCCTTGTAGAGCCCGCTAGGAAAAGCTTTGGGGTTTAGGGTTTAGGGTTGAAGTCTTGAACAACTGAGGGCTAAGTACCAGTCAGGCTTTTCTCAAGGAGACTCAACCTGAGGTCCAGCACCTGACGTGAAACCGCAGGGTTCCAAGAGTTTAGATAAGTTCGGAGTTCGCGCGAATCAAGCTAACGGTCTCAAGCTGCAAGACTCAGAAGCTTTGGGGTTTAGGGTTTATAGGGTTAGGTTGAGGATTTGGGGAAATCGGGTTTCCATGCCTTGGCTGGATGGAAAGCCGAAAAGTGAGCAACCTTCGCCCCCCCCCCCCCCCCCCCC